>CAUYLG010055373.1:0-47029 GCA_963573385.1 Cacajao melanocephalus
ATTGTGCTTAACAATGGAGACAGAAAGGAATAAAGGATGAAAATTACAAACAAAAGCTCTCTGCTTAAAAGCTTAAACAGGAGACAAAGTAGGCCTGTGGAGGCTCAGTTTGAACCCCAGCACCGCCTTACTAAATCATCTCCTCCACAAGAACAGGGAACCTCTCTCTTCAAGGAGTCTCTCACCAACAGTTTTGAGAGTGAAATGTTCTTTCTAGACATGAATGGGAATTATCTCCCTGTGAGAAAATACCAGTACGCTTGTAAAGAGAAAAAACAAGAAAAAGAGATGGAGTCAGGAGGTGCTTCTTTTGTGTCTGGAAGTTTGGTTGTGTTTTATGGGGACTTGGAGCAACGTGAGGTTGGCAGCGCTCTCCAGAGATGAGCCTTTATCCCCAGTCATCCCTCGTTGCTTTCCACAGAGGCCCATGTGGACCAGGAGGGGCCAGAGAAGGAAGTGGGAAGGGGAGGATTCCAGACATAATCAATCAAATGTCTCTCAACAGATTACTCCAACAGGATGAGAGATGCAAGAGATTAATAGCTTGCAAGGAATAGGTTGTGCTTCCCTCAGAAAAGCATGCTCTATAAGCTTGAATATTTACCATATATCACATGATTTATGTTCACCTTCCTCTTATTCTTTCACACATTTGAAAACTAAAATTGAAATAAATTAATTATGTAGATAATTCTAGGGTCTTTCATGTAGTAAAAAGGCAATAATACAAACTTAAAATCTATTTGAACTGTGCTAATGGGGACCACTCTCAACTTGTCCATGTTTGAGCCAAGTTCTTTAAAACAGTAACTAATTTTTTTTAATAAAAGCAACATTTTTCAATGTAGAAAATTAACATAAAGAATGTCAAAAGAATATGTATTTTTAAAACTACTAATAATCCTACCACACAAAGATGACTGACTGTAACAATTTTGGTGCATTTTTGTAGGGGAGCTATAGGTAAGTAAATAAAGAGAAAGAAATCTATTCCCCCGCAGGCTGATCTTGGTGACTGTCAGTAATCAACTTAGAAAGCCATAAGAAAAAGGGTCATTGGACAGCTGCTTGTTCCTTCCTCTCTGAACGTTCACTGGCTAGCATTCTTCTTTCAAAGTTCTCAAGTAAGGGGCAAAGCCAGGTTTTATGAGGTCCAAAGCTTATATTATCTGAACCCTCCTCGTAAAAAAGAATGCAAAATTATTCATACAAAATCAGATACAATCGTGAACATTATTTAAAAAGAGAAAAAGCACAACATATTGCATAATTTTAAAAGATGAAAAATATCTACAGTACAAAATGCAAACAAAATGTATATTTTTTTAATAACTGCCTCACATGCTTCTAAATACTATTTCCCTACACTTTTTTTGGCTACATACCTTTTGAGTATCTCCTCATGTGACAAAAGTGTTACAACATTTTCTATAAAGAAAATTGGAAGATAAAATTCAGGCTTCTGGCATAGATGACAGAAAATTTTTATTAATAATAATATATAAAAAATTATTAAAGTTTCATAGCTCATCACTAGTGCTATTATGTAAATTTTTAAGGCTACTGTTTCCTTCTTTTATAAGCTATAGGATTTGGATGAATTTCCAGAGACTAGCTTTTTACCATGTGTATTTCAAGACCAAGTTTTTCAGCATTACACACGTTTCCACTGTCTGATACTGTTGGGCATGTTTCTACAGTGACATGCCTCTGACTCGGATGCTGACATCCTTGTGACCTGACACCACCTGAATTGGAAAGGAGAATGATAGAAAGTCATTCCTACACAGAGGAAGCTAATAATGACAGGAATATTCATGGAAGAGACTGTGAACCACATAAATATATCATAGCATGCTCAATCTCAATGCATCCTCAGCTTCCTTTTAGCCAGATTTCAAAAATGACTGCAATCACTTCAATTACCATAGTATACTTACCATAAGAAAAGTATAATGAAAGTAAGGTGAAAGAGGGCTGTCTTAACTGACTTCATACAAAACACTGTACTTCTGGGAGTGTTACAAAAGCAAATACTCACAGGCATTCCTAAGGCCCCTTGCTAGGACTTGGAAGTAAAGAGTCAGTGGAAGGTTGTAAGAGGCCTCAAAGCTTGTACTTCATTGGTTTCCTGGTAAATCCATCTCTGCCTCCAGGGCTATGTTTTGTTTTACTAGAAGTTCATCCTCTGAAATTCCTCTCTCACCCACAATTGATAACTCTTCATGAACATGAACAGAGCTGTGTGGCACAAAGCATCCACGTAGTTTCATGAACATTAACTCAGCTAGCAGGTCTTTTCATGCCAAAGTCTGTTTCAGTATTTTAGTGGATTGCACTAATAAATTCAATCATGGTTTTAAATGTTATTTGTTTACATCATAAAAGTAAACAATAATAATAGTTAACTCACATATAATTATATTCCCTTCTGTTTATATGATGTTTTTAACTTTCCAATATACATTTCCATAGAGCACTATGGTTATTAACCAGATTCACTCTCACTAGTAAAAATCCAGACAATACATGTAAATATGGATTAGTAGAAAGACCCATCATCTCACTTATTTACATAGAACACAACCTGCATTTACGTACAGTATCACGTGTAAGCACACACAGCAGGAACTACAACGCCTCCCCATGTAAATACATGCCATTCTGTATATACAAACTACTTCTAGAACAACATGAAGATTCAATAAACAGAATTGAAAACCTTAGTGCACTATTTTGTCTTTATAAATATGTCTTTAAGTACTTTCAAGTATTCTAAAAAGCATTGTCATTAGAAAGTTTTATTTCAAATAAAATATACACAAAAAACAAAAATAAGAATATAAACAGAAATGCACAAAATAGGCATGGCATTCTGGTTTTTGTTTAAGTGATAATTCATCTCAATAGATCAATAGCCTGTTACTCAAACCAGAAAAAAAAAAAGAAAAAAAAAGAAAATGTCCAAATACTACTTTAACTAGGGGAACAGTACATTAGCTGTGTCAAACTGCTTACTCAACGTAAATCCGTGTTCTGACCCCACATTATGTGTTACCAAAAAGCCATTTTTTCCAAGCAAATCCTGGACACGATTGTCTCTGGGAAAAAATTGACTTGAAAAGGTATTCCATAAAAATCAGTTTGATTCCTTTCTAAAGCAAAGACTTTCTCTGACTACACCAAAGAAAGTGTTATAATCATATCTCATTCAACTAACACTAAATTAAAGTCTCACAAATATATTTAAAATTAAAATTAACCTTGAAAACAAGTAAATGTAGTTCTGACCAAAAGAGTTTTTTATTTATCATTGGTAATTTTTAAAAAGGTAAAACGCATAGATAAAATAACCAAAGATCTTTTTATTACCATGCCCCCAGTATGTGAAAATTCCAACTGTTTTAAAATTTAGCCATTATGACCTCTGTATATGTATATCACTTTTCTTCTTAGGACAAGGATATTATCCTGAGTTCTGCTATTTATGAATCAACTTCAGATTCTATGAAGTCTCTGAAATTATAGCCATAATTTTCTTTGAAGAAAAATATTTTTAAAGGAAGGTAGTTCATAGTGTTCATCAGAATCTCAAATGGACTGTGACCCACAAGGCCTCAATACCTAATGGACATCACTGTCAGCTGGAGTGCAAGAAAGCAAAAAACTAGAATCTAAGAGAGGCACTGGTGCCCCAGGAGATCGGGCTTGAGTATCTGTCTTCAAATGAATTTTTACATTGATGAGTTAACTTTATATATAACTATTATTTGTTTCATCCAAGGTAGATTTCCCTCTTTCTTTACTGGGAACCAGTCATGTATCACAGAAAATACTTAAATGAAGATACAGAATTCTTTCACTGAGTATTTCTGAAAATTTCTAAAATCTAAGGCTACATATTTTTCTCTTAGTTTCAAAAATTTGTAATAAGAATTGCAATTTCTCTTGCAGGTAAATAAAAGGAAGTCTCAAAATGGTTCACTCATTTTTTAAACTTAATAGGCTACTCTAAAAAAATAAGAAATAAACACTGCTTTTTGTTCTTGTGGTGTGTGTGTCATTTGCTAGAGAGGAGCATTCATACATATACAGTCCATACTGGTTTTTTCCATTCAACATTTCATCACTCTGTTACTTCTTAAAAACTCTAATAATTTGCTTGCCATTCATTTTAGACATATTAATTTTTCATATCCACTGATATTTACCTTGTAAAAAACTGGTGGTTGAAAAACCTTCAATATATTTAGTCAGGATTTCAACTTTTAAGATATGATTTCTAGAAATTCATTTTAATTCAGAAAACTTCCTGTGTTGTGTTTGATTTCCCTAAATTAGGAGGGTACCTCGCTCCACATTTTCATTTTTTGTTTTTATTTTGCTTTATGTGCTATTCTTAAATGTGTAAAACATCTTGTTCATTTTGTTCCCCAAGGGATTGTATTTGGGTTCAGAGTTGTAATATATTTAGTTTCTTAAGAAAATAAAAATGTCTTTTATGGATATCACCTTTACTAATTTTTGCAATTAAATTATAATATCCAGAGTTCAGAGTACAAAGATAGACTAATCTTCTTGTTTATGAAAAACATAATAACTTATTGGGTTTTCCAGGCCCTTCTGTGCTAGTAATATCATTCTTATAAAGTGTTTTTGTTCATCAATTACTTTCAGAATAAGGTATAATTCATTTGAGATTTTAAAAAATCAGAGCTTTTTAAAAAGTTATTCACTACATTATACGTTCTTAAAAATTAATCTCAAGATACTGAAACATCTATAGAAAAATAATAGAAAGCCTTAGTCAATATTAATAGCAGTGATTTCAAGAATGTTTTTAAGTTTGAATGCTAAATTCGCTTGTCATAAAATATATATTCACTTCATCCAAGAAGAAACTATTACAATGCAAATTTATTGGGAGAGAAAAAGTACTTTTTAATCATGTTGAACAATATCGATTTTAATGTTATAAAAGTATCTGAACTCTGCTATGTGAGAGGACTAATTAAAACCACTTGAAATAGCTAAAGCATCTTATAATTTCTCTGTAAGTCATTCATAAATCCACTGCCTGGAGCAAGTAGAAGATATACAGATGGCTTGATTCAGCAAGTTCCTAATGTGAGATGTTTCAAAAGCTCAGACAGTTTCTTATAATGTACGTTCTTATTAATGAAGTCCACAGAAAAGCAGGAGTATATTTGGAAATTTTACAAAAACAGATTTGTAACATGTTTTGTTTTGCATGTAAGATATTTTTCTCACTCTGTTTCTATTCATATATAAGTAGATGACTTTGCTGCTCCCTCCCAAAATTTTGATTTTATCATTATGACTGACCCTTAGCCTGGTTTTCACCACTGGCACCAGAAGACAGTCTTTCCTTGGAATCCTGAGACTCAGCTTTGCAGTTCTACAGGAGAAATCCCTCTTTCACCCAACATAAAACACACACTATAGACAGATAGGCACCCTATACAAGAGAGGGGTGTGTGTGTGTGTGTGTGTGTGTGTGTGTGTGCATACATTTTTAATTCAAAAGAAATTTTAAAAACTTCCATAATAAAAAAAAAGATTTCATTAAATGTACTTTTTTCACATAGGAATTATAAATTATCAATTTCATGTGAAAGAAGTTTTATGAAATGTATACATAATTCATGAAACCTTATTTTAGGTACTAACTTTAATAAATTTCCTGACCAAGGGGACCAATATTACAGGGAGCAAAATTAATTGATCATAATTTCATCTTCTTTTTTAATCCCTATTCTGTAGTAGAGATATTAACAAACAGTGAAATAAACTTGAGGTAGCTGGATGAATCACTGTTTATACCATCAGTCTATAATGTTCTTTATCAGTGTAGCCCAGATGAACAACTAGGAACTGAAACCCTTGTCAGAGTACTTTACCAATTGTACCTCTCATACTCACCAGGTGATTGCCAATGTATTCTGAGCTCCATCTGAAGATGGTGTTTTAAAAGGCATGGAAACATTAAAAAGCAAAGCGTAGTAGCTAAATTAAAGAATTCCTGTGAGAACTCCTTTCTACAAAAAATGTAACAAGTTTATCTTCCCAAATAAATATGCAATGACATTTAGTTACATATAAAGAATTAAGTTTGCTTTCCTAATGTGGAAACTGTTAAAAGCATAGAGACCAAAAAGAGTACTCAGGCATAGTGGCCATGCATATAATCTCAGTGCTTTGATAAACAGAAGCAGAAGGATTGCTTGAGGCCAGGAGTTCAAGACCAGCCTGGCTGCATAGTAAGATCTACCCCCATCTCTAAAAAAATTAAATAACAGGCAGCAGATATGAATAGATGATTCACAGGAAGAAAATTTCAGTGGATGATACATGTATCTAAAAAAATTCAACCACATTTGCAATAAAAATGCAAACAAAATTGAGTGTCATTTTCCTTATCAAATTGGAAAATGTCTTGGATTACACAAAATGCTGCTAGATGTACAGTAAAACAGAAATGCTCATATTCTGCTGATGAGATATAAACTTTTACAATTTCTCTGGAAACAATGGGGCAGTGTATATGTTGAACTTAAAATGGTTATGGGCCAGTCGCGGTGGCTCACGCCTGCAATCTCAGAACTTTGGGAAGCCAAGGTAGGCGGATCACGAGGTCAAGAGATCAAGACCATCCTGGCCAACACGGTGAAACCCCGTCTCTACTAAAAAAATACAAAAATTAGCCAGGCGTGGTGGCACACGCCTGTGGTCCCAGCTACGTGGGAGGCTGAGGCAGAAGAATCTCTTGAACCCAGAAGGCAGAGGTTGCAGTGAGCCAAGATTGCACCACTGCACTCCAGCCTGGCGACAGAGCAAGACTCCATCTCAAAAAAAACATAAAAATGGTTATGTACTTTGATTCACTCCTACATCCCAGTCTAAGGAGATAATCAGAAATGTAATCAAACACTTGTATGCAAAGATATTCTATCTAATATTACATAATAAAAGTTGGAAACAACTTGAATATCTAACAAATTTAAAATATTAAACTAACTATTGTATGACTATATTGTAAAATTGTATTTACCTATTGGAGATAAGGTTTGGTAGATTATTTTAAATCATGAGAAAATGCTCACACTATAATGGAAAGAGAAATAAGTATGTCAATGAGTCAGTTGTCTACTAATGTATGACATATATACATAGAACCCCTTTTATAGTAAACATGTTTAGAATGATTATGACAGCTGTTTTCTTTTTCAATACAAAGACAATGTAAAAGTATTGAAAGTCTATGCAACTGTAATTCTAGACCTAGGTTTATTATTAATCTATATTTAAGCCGAAAATATTAAGCAATGATAGGGCTTACATTCTTAGAACTATGATAAGCTTTGACTGAAATTTTTAGTTTTCGTTTGGAATACCGACAGCTAGGCAAATAAAAAATGTGCTTTTAACCAATGCCAAATACTGAGAAGTTTTATTCGTGGGTCATCTGTCAATTCTAGTGACTGGTAGAGAGATAGGAGGGAAAAGGGGAATCTGGGTTGGACTCTAGAAAGCAGTAAGACATGCTGGCTCTGACAGTCACAAAGGAAGTCAGATAGAAGGGAGTAACTGTGGGCCAGTGATGACAGCGGAGCAGCCAGGCTCTTGCCGGAGAGAAGAAAACGTCAGCTTGGGATAGGCAAGGCCTAAGCCACTATTTGGTAGAGGAGTATACTCTAGATAGAAGAGACTTTATACCAAAATGTTCTACTAGTCTCATATTCTTCATTTCCAGCTGCTTCCTTTACTATTTTTCTTCAACACAGCTTTAATAAATGCAATTTCAACATGATTTTGCAAAGTTGTAAAAACACCACTTCTGGAGAAGATACTTAAGGGAAGCAAATATTCCCTCTGCTCTCCCTCCTTTAATTTGATAAAAGCCAAAGTTATGGCTAAGCATCTTATTTATTTCCTCCATTATGACGCAAGTCTTGATTGCCTGCTTACATTAGAGAAGATTTCATTTTTGAGTAATGATTTGCCTACTTTTCTAGGTTCCTTTAGTCTGAGCTGACATATAAAGAGAAATCTTTGCATAAGCAAAACTTCATGTACTTGAAAACTTGCCAAGAGGATACATCTTAAGGTTAAGTACTCTAACCACAAAAGGAAACAAACAAAGGTAATGAGAGGAAATATCTGGAGGTGATGCCTAAGTAAGTTTATGGCATTGATGGCAATGATGGTTTTAAGGGTACATCGTTATCTCCAAATGCTAAAAGTTATCTACATTAGATATCTACAAATTCTTGTATGTCAATCATAAAGCAATTACTCTTTTAAAAGCAGTCTTACTCTCAAGAGGTTAATGGTAGAAAAAAAATAGCACTGAGTTGTTTTCCTTCCTTTTCAGGGCCAATATAAAACATGTTTTAGCCCTGCTGGCATGCATAAAGGATAGAACCAGATTTCGATGCTTATTTCCCAAGTTAATGTGATGCTGCCCCTAAAACAAAACATGGTGATTAGACGCACACTTTTGTAAAGTTATGGTGTAACCTCAGGGATGGTATTTAAAATATTGGTGACTATATTATTAATAAAAATAAAAGAGAAAGAGATACTAGCCATAGACTTTGCTTTCACTTTTGGAGAGGAATCTGTGTAGCAGAAACCATTGTTATATTGAACTATCTTTTTAACAATATTGTTAAATTTCCTAGAAAGAGTAAGGTCACTCATAATTTTAGTGATCTTTATTCAACTAATCACGGATAACCAAACAATCATGAATACATTATTATGCAAAGTTTAAGGCGAATGGACAGATACTCTGTTTAGTTGGAAAAGAGCTCTATAGCAGAAATACATCAAGGAAATTCTCAAGATGTCTTACTCCTCTTCCTCTATTAGCAGAAATCATAAAATGTTAGAAAAATCAGAATATGTGTATTTAAAAACAAACACCTACAACTAATCGAAATGAAAAAAATGTCAGTCCCAGAAAGCTAGTCTTCATAATTGAACATCAATCGGAGTCTATTTCCTAGAATCTGTATTGTATTACTAAGAGGTAGAATGGTATAAGTACACATATTTTGATGCACATCACAGTGAAATGTACTTCCAAGATGACTGATGTGTGTCACCTTGGAAGAAGAAACATTTGTAGTCTATTAATTCATTTTTATAGGTCACAGTCATAAATAAACTGGCTGGGTATTTTCAGTTCAGAAGAAATACGTCTCTTAGGAATATTGGCATTTGCATGTGGATACTTTTTGAGAAAAATATCAATCAATTTATACATAATACTGTGAACATAGCGTAATTACTTTCCCTCTGATTTAACAAAGAAGGCCTACTTAACCATATCTGTATGAAAATCAAGGAAGGCTGGTACCACTTTTTCTTCACTTACAGATGGACAGCTCCTCATATGAACCAAAAATTTCATATATTGCTACTTCTACTCATCAGTTCTGAAATGCCTCCAGAGTTGAGCATGGAGCTTCTCATTTTCTACAAAGGTTTTTCTTGAGATAGCATCTGTTAGATTTGAGACAAGGAGAAACATACTTTGATTAAGCTTTTCAGATTTCTTAAAGACAAAGAACAGAAATTGATCTCGTATTTTGAACAGTGCAAATTATCATACTAAAGCTAAAGAAGATAAATGGTGATGGTATTTTCAACTCATTGCTGATTGGTTTTTAGCTGCTACAAATCTTTCAATCTAAGAATATCTCCATGAGAGGACCAGAAAAATGGCAATGGACGTACCTTTCTCCAACGAATTGCTGCTATGGTTCTCTTATCGTTTTGAGTCTGGAGTGTCTCTAGAAGAAATAAAAAGATAAAGCTGGATCTCATGTTGGAATATGGTCTCCTTGCATATGGAATGGATATTGAAAAATAGATAATGAAAATGATCTCTGAAAAAGGGGCAGATAACTATAAAAATACTTAAGCACTGTAAGTTTATTCAAACTTACTGAAGCAATTTGGTTTTCAAACTGAGATAAGTAATAGCAACCTTTCATGATTTTTGAAATAGACTTTTCTTAGGTGTGTTTTGAACCATGATTTGAAGCTGTATTCTTTTTATATTTCAAAATATGAGATGGCTCAATTATGGAGGAAATGTGACTTAATATATCTAAAAAGTATTCATTTGTGTATACGGAAATCAAAACGTTTCTGCTTCTGTCATGTACTTTCTGATTAAATTTAGATGAGTTACCTAACGTCTTGACTAGTTTCCTATCTTTGCAACAGAGATAACTTTTCTTTTTACAAGTAACATAAGTAGAAAGTGTGTCATTTAATTCCACCCTATTTACTTATTTACTTATAATGCCTCAATTTGTAGGCATAATGTATAATGTATACATTTATACATTATGCTATTATCATATATTCTGCTGTCAGTCACTTTTTGTGATTTCATGAAATGTCATACATCTGGAGGTGGGCTGCAGTCTATTTCATGTTGGAGGTGTAATAGAATACACGTTGTACTTTTATTAGTACAGCATTCTAAATACTTTTTTCTAATTCTTTGGACTAAAGCTTTCTTATTTTGTCTGCTTCTTTTATGTTATTTAACATTTACTCGGTTGCAATAAATTTTTTTTTAAAAATGTAAATGCTCCTCCCCCAAGTTTGCCTCTGTTTTATTATCTTAGGTAAATATCTGTCCTCTTCGATTAGTTCATAGCAACTAATTTGAATTTTGCATCTTTGTATGACTTTCAGAAGTATTTCATTCTTAATTTTTTCTTGGATTAAATTGTCCAAAGGAATAATAAAAATGAATTTTTGAAACTAAACTTTTCTCTATGCCATCATTCACTAACTGCCTGAGATTCCAATTATAACTTGCACATAATAAGGCCTCTAAAGTTGAATTTTAATAGACATGCTATCAGCTGGGTTAAAGGGAGTTGAGAATGGAGTTGACTCATAAGGAGATACATCCAATAGAGTCATCATGAAATCATGAAATCCTATTTTTTACCTTCCCTAGATGAGACATAGCTCATGAAAAGGTATCTCCACTGATTCATCGTTTTAGCAGATGAGTCTGAAAACGCTGACAAAATCAAAACTGTAAATTTTCATGTTTTTCTTCTATATATTTGTTTTCCCTGGAAGGAAATCTAACCCCAGAAAATTAAAGTGGCCTATACAAGTTCAGCCAGCATTTATTTATATAATCTTGAATAAGTTACTTGCCCTTTAAGATTCCAACACAGCTTTCTCTGTTAAATGGGGATAGTTGCAGTGGAATATAACTCCATTCCTTCTAGCATTAAAATTTGTATGAGTCCTAGAAGTTCAATAGTTCATATAAAGTTCTATAGTTACATATGAGTCCTGTAAGTTCATGTGAACTTAGTTGTATCTCATTTTCCACACACTATTCATTCAACAACATTTTCTGAGTATCTACTGTTAGGTTCTGTTTGCTGTTTGCTGCCTTAGTTCCATAGCATCTAGGTGCAGTCTGATATGCTGACAATACAAGGTTAATATTTTATAGTTTCATCATTTTATGAATAACCTCCTAGACAATGTACTAAATCTGTTTTTTCTATTTCTGTATATAGGGAAGGAAAAGATTATACCCATTAAACTGATTTTTCAGTTGATTTTACATTTTTCAAACTGTTTTGGTGAAGCAAAGTATTCCAATGTAATATATGATAGTATTTTCGTCAACACTGTGGGCTCTGGATAGAGTCAGACCACCTATATTCAAATTCTTATTTTCACTGTCCTTCAGCTTCATTCTCTGCACTACAATTATTTTCATCAAATCAGATAATTTCATAATTTCGTGGTAAGAATTGAATGATAGTAGGTGTGTAGAATTTCTTTAATATTTTAAGAATAAAATTACTATCTGCTAATATTATGGCAAATAAACTGATAAATTATTGTCAAATCAAAACATAATTATCAACTATCCTTAATTTTTATAATTTAATTTTTACATCTACTTTTTTTCAGATATTAACTTCACGAGTGTAATTTAACATATCTCCATGAAGTATCCATTTGTGTATATGGAGATCGAAACATTTCTGCTTCCCTCATGTATTTTCTGGTTAAATTTCGGTAAGTTACCTAACACGTCAACACTAGTCTCCTATCTCTGCAACAGAGATAACTCTTTCTTCTAAAGAAGGCAGAAAATTCAAAAAATCAAATGAAATACTTTTGGGAATAATTTTGGCAGCTTAAAATATGAGCCTGACAATCACCCTATTCGGATTTCTCATCCACCTGATACTTATAATATTGTTATGCTAGAAACTTGGGAAGAGAACTCACAGACTAAATTTTACAAGTGTGACTTTGAGATCAAAATCCATAGAGACAACCTATTAGAATAATGAAACAAACTCAAATAAAAGTAAAACTACACTGATCCTTTAGAATAATGAAGATACAGTTTACGGCCTTCAAAATGCAGTTTCTCCAGAGCCTGTAGTCTGGCCTCAGCAAGGAGACACTGAACCAATGTGTGACCAAGGTGTCTTTTAAAACCATATAAACTCCTCCTTTTACTTCTTGTGACCACATAATAACAACAGAACAGAATGTCAGAGAAATTTTGAGTCAGTTCTTTAGAGAAGGCTAAAAAATATTGTGAGTGTTTTTTAAGGGATTAAACTAACCCAGCAGATTAATTTGGACCAATAAAGGATTCAGTCTTTAAAGCCCAGTCTCTGCAAAACTTCAGCAAGAAGGCCAAGGTAGTGGAAAAATTGCAAAAAAAAATATTTTCAACTGAAAACATAAAAACAGATTCAGTCTCCTTTAAGTGATCTATAAAGCACTTAGCCTCATCACTGGCATGTAGAACAAGTCAGTGTACTTGTTTAAAATTTTTAAATATTTGTGCAGTTATAACGAATAAAAACCAAACACGCAGCTCTCTATGCATGGGAGACACCAGGTCATAATATCAATAAAGTATCTCCTTATTTCCCAACTGATTTATGGACATTATCTCATCATCTTAGAATCAGAAAATTCTGTTACCACGTTGTTCAAAGCAAACACAAAAAACTTTCTACTGGAAGCATGCCAACTCTCAAGTATCATGTGAGCATTCAGAAGAATATATATTGATTGGAAGATGATTAAGCTAAAATTAGTTTAATGAACTATAAATATTCAGTGCCTCTGATAGATATTATTTTTCTTTAAAAAGAAACATGTTATTTTAGTAAAACTTTCAAACATTGCTTAATTTGAAAAACGTCTATCTTCATTTGGCTACTGCCTTTCCCAAATCTCTATCAAGACTATGAATTAGTAACTTCAAGACTGTATAACTCACCATTAAATTTCCTATATCTGAGAAAGAGCTCTTCATTAAAACTCTGCTTCCAAAATGAGATTCAATCATGGCAAATGCAAAACAGTCCACATATGACAGGAAAATCACAAATGCAAATACAAACTAACTAAATTGTAGCTTACTCTCCATTATACTTTTAGAATAGTTCTTGGAAAAGTAAAGCTTTTTCTTCAATTAAATGATGTATATAGGGAGGCAAATGAGAGCCAGAATCTAGGATTTCAGAATGAAATAAGTTCTGGATAAATTCAAATCTCATCACAGAATCATTTAGCCAACAGCCCATATGGCCAGCTGCACCTTTATGAATGTGACAAAGGCAGGGTGGTTTGAAACAGCTCAGCAAAAAATTTTTAAAGCACTTGGACATTCAATGGGGATAAATTATAGCTTATAAATTATGTATTTATCTAAGAAGTAAAATTCAAAAACAATTGCTTGAAAATTACATCCATAGCACATATGCATTCTGAGGTAGCTGTCGTAAGAAAATGCAATTTAAACAATAAAATGTTTCTTGTAAAGTATTATTTTCAGAGAAATCAATCTTAATTATAATCATCATGCAAGAGGGTTGGGGTTGGAGGGAGTTTGGCTAACAGGAGTTTCCATATATTTGCCGACCTTTTATTGTCCTAGTTTGCCCTAGAAATTTGAAAGAAAAGACCATAGAAAAGGAATACCCAGATACTGGTTATTATGGTGAAGATATTTGCAATATAAAAGGATTCTCATTGTTGCACTAGAATAAGAAGTATTGGGGGCATATAAAATATCATTTTCATAATGGCCTGTAACAGTGTAGACAAAAAGCAATGGACATCTGTCATGAAAAAGATTACCCCAATAGTCAGTATACATTTCAACATTTTTAGTCTAACATTACATTGTTATTAATAATTAGGCATGTATATATCATTTGGCTGGTCATTTATATGCCATTGTTGCCCCTCATTTACTCAAGTCTCTTTAATTCAACAAGTTTATTTAGTGAAACACATTCATAATAAAATATTAATGAAAACAGAATTTTTGAAAAATCGAAGACCGAGATTGACCGAACTTTTGTTTTAACTAAGAAGCAGAATTCTGTATAGGTCTACAGTATTTGAAAACACAGTTAGCAGATCCTTTTAAATGTAAACACTAAATGTGTATAATTTAGTCTCAGAGAGGTAACTTAGGACATTAAGTTATAAACTGTGCAGATCCCATTTATTTTTCATTCACCCCGTGAGCATGACACTGGTCTATGGTTTGGTTTGGAGCTGAAGTTTCTTCACCTGTATCTAGAATTGGGAATGCCTTCAGGATGCCAGAGAGCAAGACAAATGCCATTTGATGGGCAAAGTCAGGGTTTATCAACCAGAAAAGCCAAGATCAAAAACCACAGGCAAAATTGATACGTAGGTCATAAAACCAGAATTTTAGAAGAGATATGGACAGGAGCAATCCTGCTGCATTTCGGACAGCAGTGATGTGTAGAAGATGGGTGGGGAAATAATGAAGCTGGCAGGAGAAAGTGACAGGTGGCATGGACATCTGCTTTCAATGGCTAGTGGTTGTATCCTTCATAGAAGACCCTGGGGGGGTCTCTAAAAACCTTGATGGATGTAGACAGTGGGTGGTAAGTCTAGTTCTTTCATTTTTGAAATTTTCCATACTGTTGCAATCTTAGATTTCGCCTTTTTGTTGAAAATATTTCTTCATAGAATTGTTATTTTCTTGCTGTGGTGTGGTAAGCACAATATGAGGACAGACATTTAATAATATTAATTACTAACATTTGTTGAGTGGCTAGTATCATTCAGCCAGGGAACTGAGCACTTTGAACACCATGGCTTATTTTACAAAGTAGTAGTCTATTTACATTTTATTTCTGATGTAACTAAAGTTCAGTAAGGTTATACGAACACCTGTTTGTAATTGTAATAGACAAACAAAATTCACTTTAACATGGTAAGTATGCCCTCTGCTGGTAGTTAATAGTTTCTACACCATCTACTTTTTGAAATGGTGCTGGTAAACAAGAGCCCACTACGATGTCTTCATGTGAATTAATTATGCACTACTTTTATAACTCTGGTTTGCTATTCCTAAGGTCAACATTGCATCAAGAAGGCCATGCGAACAGGATATATTTCAGGAGAACGAAAACTTTTATTAAAAAGCTATATTCCAGGACTGGTTTTCAAATCTGGAAAGGAAATTGCCTTTAGTGGCGGTAGGATATGGGGAAGGAAAATTTTATTAAAGTGTCTTGAAATTATTATAAGTCAAAAAGTGTTCTGTGCAAAGACCTACATTTGAGACAGGATATTTGTGGCAATAATAGGAAATAAGTATCTGTCTTCAGGATGCAGCATTTAGCATTAGGAAAAAATAAAAGACAGAAACAAAATGTCAATAACCAAAGCAAAACATACTTGTAATCAGATTTTTTGTTGTTGTTGTTGCAAAACTGAGCAAGAGTGAGAATGAAATGGTGCCAAGGGAGCAATTTTTCCCAGGATGTAATTGGAAGACTTACCCATCATTCAAATCTTCAGATTTGCATTCCTCCAGTTTCATCTGAAGAGCACTAGATTCAAAAAGTAGTCTCTGATTTTCTTCTCTAGAGGAAAAGCTAGTGTAAGACCCTACCCATGACACAGGAGCTGACAGAAGATCAGATTTCTCGGTGCTGTGTGTTCCCATCAGCAAGATCGTCTGGAGGGAGTATTTAGGACCAACTACAAGGAAAAGCCAAGACTTGTCCTAGGAAACATGGCCTTCTCTTTTTCAGCTATTCTTCATGTTATCATCATGTCAGCAGAATTCTTCACAGGGATCACCGTAAATGGATTTCTTATCATTGTTAACTGCAATGAATTGATCAAACATAGAAAGCTAATGCCAATGCAAATTCTCTTAATGTGCATAGGGATGTCTAGATTCGGTCTGCTGATGGTGTTAATGGTACAAAGTTTCTTCTCTGTGTTCTTTCCAAACTTTTATGTCGCAAAAATTTATGGTGCAGCAATGATGTTTTTTTGGATGTTTTTCAGCTCTATCAGCCTCTGGTTTGCCACCTGCCTTTCTGTATTTTACTGCCTCAAGATTTCAAGCTTCACTCAGTCCTGTTTTCTTTGGCTGAAATTCAGGATCCCAAAGTTAATACTTTGGCTGCTTCTGGGAAGCCTTCTGGCTTCTGTGATCATTGCATTTCTGTGTATCGAGGTAGATTACCCTAAAAATGAGGAAGAGGATACTCTAAGAAATACCACGCTAAAAAAGAGTAAAACAAAGATAAAGGAAGTTAGTGAAGTGCTTCTGGTCAACTTGGCATTAATATTTCCTCTTGCCATGTTTGTGATGTGCACTTCGATGTTACTCATCTCTCTTTACAAGCACACTCATCGGATGAAACATGGATCTCATGGCTTTAGAAATGCCAGCACAGAAGCCCATATAAATGCATTAAAAACAGTGATAACATTCTTCTGCTTCTTTATATCTTATTTTGCTGCCTTCATGACAAATATGACATTTAGTTTACCTTACAGAAGTCACCAGTTCTTTCTGCTGAAGGACATAATGGCAGCCTATCCCTCTGGCCACTCAGTTATAATAATCTTGAGTAATTCTAAGTTCCAACAACTGTTTAGAAGAATTCTCTGCCTCAGAAAGAAATGATGAAGAGGAGGACCAATGTGAACTATTTCTTTCCTTGATATAGATTCAGTGGACTTACTTGGGTTTTGTGTGCTGACTCTCCCTCTCTCTGGTAATTTTCTGCCAATGTCTGTCCCCCAGGACAAGTGAGGCACTAATACTGATGTTGGATGGGTGGGATATGTTGCTTTTTCAGGACTTACCTACTTAAAACTATTGTGTTGGTGATACATTTAAGTAACAAGTACTTTTGCTGGAGTATAGTTATATCTTAAAAATAAAAAAATACTAAGACTTTATTTGGCTGACCAAGGTAGTTCTTTTAATCTCTCTTCCCAAGTCACTGGGAAGCACCTGGCTTAAACAAGAAAAAGTATCTTGATTTAGTTCAAGAATTGAAACAATAAAATAATTTGGTTTTAGGGGCACTTAACTATTTTTCAAAGAGATTCAAATTTTATGTTGAAACTGTCTGTCATAGCAATGTCCCCAGCAATACTGGTTATGGTCTTATTTTGCTTTTGATTTCAGATTGGTAAATGATAAGATGCAAACTGAGCGGGCATGCATGTGCACACATAAACATAATCCAAAGTCTCGATTTTTTTTTTTGTTTTTACAAAACAGAAATATTTTTCAACTGTCAGGAGTACTAAACTCACTCCCAGAGAGAATGTTGAGGAGGTTACTAACAGCGAAATCCCAGTGAACAAATGTTCCACAATAGGGACCTTAACTTCTTTCCAACTGAGAATTCTGTCTGGAGTATGGCAGCAGCAAATGCCTTGAAGGTCTAAAAAAGCAGGTCTCTGTTCACTATCAAAATCTATTGCCAGATTTGAATTGATTCTGTTCTTTCAGGATCTTGAATAGTCTTACTGTAGGAAAGAAAAATATGTTTTGCAATATCTGACATCACTTAGGATATCTGTTTAAATCTACAAAATCCATGCTGGATGTGGTAGCTCATGCCTATAATCCCAGCACTTTGGGAGGCCAAGATGAGTGTATAAATTGAGCCCAGTAGCTGGAGACCAGCCTGGGCAACATGGCAAAACCCCATCTCCACAAAAAATACAAAAACTAGCCAGATAAGGTGGTGCATGCCTGTAATCCCAGCTACTTGGGGGGCTGAGGTGAGAGAATTGCTTGAACCCAGGAGACGGAGCTTGGAGTGAGCCAAGATTGTGCTACTGCACTCCTGCCTGGGTGATAGAATAAGACCCTGTGTCAAATAAATAAGTAAATAGACCTATAAAATCCTTATTGGGTCTTGAAGAGAAATGTACTATTTTAATTGTAAAAAATTTGCTATTAAAGTAGATTAAAAGTTGCTGGGATGAGGAAAAAAAACTAGATTCATGTAGGAATCCATGCAATGATTTGCTATCAGATAAAACAAAATTTAGAATCTGCATTAGCAATTTCTTGACTGTACTCTGAGGGAGAGGTTCTCAAAGTTGACCAGACATGAGAATCCCCTGGAAGGCTTATTAAAACACAGATTGTTGAGCCCCACCTCCAAAGTTTCTGGTTAAGCAGGTTTGAGATTGGGCCTAAGAATCAGCCTTTCTCATGAGTTTCCATTTATACTCATGGCTTGGTCTGGGACCACACTTTGATAACTGGTTTACAGACTCTATACTACAGAGATTAAGAACCTGGCTTCAGGCCAAATCGGATGGGTCTGCCTCTTAACCCAGCTGGTTATTAGATGTATAACCTTGGGCAAGTTGTTAGACTCTCTTTCTCTGTTTTTTTCATCTGTAAAGTGAGAAAATAAAAGTAACTACTCCCAAAGATTGCTGTGAGATTTTGTTAGCAAGTGTAAAATACCTAGAACAGTGACTGGTCCACAGCAAAAATCAGTTAAGACAGAATATCATTTGGTCCAAAACTTTTCAGTTGCCACCCTCAGGAAGGCATGAAGATTATTTCTAAAACTTCTCTAGTGTTTTGAAACTGGACAAATAGAACTAAAATTCTACATTAGCACTTTGAGAGAAAGAGGCGAAGTCTACTTCAGTTTAGAATGGTATATAGGGTTAGTATTGGATGAGTCATAAAAGAGAATAAATGAGTATTTTAGAATGCTGTAAAAGGCAACAGACTAAATAAGGTGGTGAAACAGGAATTATGAATCACTGGAGGATGACAAATGCACAATAAGCATCTTAGGATGGGAGTGAATGAAGACATCAAGAGGCAAGGGTGTGATAAAAGAAAGGAGGGAAGGCAACAATGACCATTTGTCTGGGTCCTTTGGAAAAGTCACTGATGGTGGGATCCACACGGGTCTCAGCTGTAGTGCACTGTGGTGTACACGGTACGTGATAGATGCTTGACCTGGTCAGTAAATACGGAACAAGATATTCCTTCTTTGAAGTATCACTCACACTTAGTCAAAGGAGCATATTTTAATCTGTGTGACTTGAACATAGATCATTGAGGAAGAAGGTGTCTAACCATAATAAATTTAAGGGGCTCCTTAGGAAAAAAAAAGGGGGAGAGAACCCCCAACAAATTAAGAAGCAAGCTTTGAACATCAGAAGCAGTGACACAGACAACCTCAGGCTTGAAAAGCAGCCAAATTTAGTATAGGTACAATATGATAACATCACACATCATTAGGTGTATTTCACTCACGCATAGCCCTGCTTTGTAAACAAATCTACCATGAATTAATTTCTACTTCTGAAAGTGATCAGAAAGTCCCACTTCCTAGAGCAATCACTGATCATCTGTTTAGAAATATATATTCTAGAATTTATTGAGGATCTGTGGTGCAATAAGCATGACTGTCCTAAAATGACACTGAGAGTTACCTTGGGCTGCCTGGACACTGAGAAAATTAGAATTCGGGGCTGCTCCCCCCTCCTAGTGGAAAGGCTGCTTTCAAATTCAACCTACCACTGAATTGTTAGCCCTTTCCCTTGAAAAAGAGGAATGCAACTTCACACAGGTCCCCAGAGTCACCAGGTATCGATAGACAACTTTCCCAAACAGCTCCTATGAACAGCTGGCATCCAAACTCCGTAAAGATGGTGCCCAGGTAACCTGTTAGTCAGTCTGTTCTGTCCACCTTCTCCCGTTGATATAATTGCTCTCAGGCTCGCTCTGTGGTAAATGAGAATGACAAGAGGAGAAATTCTTACACCCAGAATGTCCACCCACCATGTGTCCAACAGTGTCCTGGGCCTGGTTATTTACCCAGGGGATATTAAAATGATTCAACCACACAAACACACTTACTTTTTGCTCATCTTTGGTTGCATATTTGTTACCCATGAAAGCCTATTCCCTATCCCATGCTGTATGACATGCCAGATGGTGGCCAAAAAGTGGCTGCTTTGCACAGCTGTTTCAAGGATAAACTCAGGCATGCCTAATCTCCAATGTCCAGTCTTAAAGCACCTCACCTTCCCAACAGCTTTCCAAAGGGTGCCAGCTCATTTCCCACTGCCAGATCTCTTAATGTGCTGATATGTAATTAATATGGCTTTATGAACCTGAATGGATATAAATAATTATGCTATTATTATCCTTTCACTTTTCTTAAGCTTCAGCTCTTTTGTATTTGTGTTGGTTATTTCCAGTTTGGAAATCCCCTTTGATAGAGAAAGAGACAAAATAGGAGTTAGACTGTTTAGCTGCATTATGGCATTAGTTAATATTATGTATTCTTCCCAAGTAAAGAAAGTCTCTTGTTTTTATTTTCTTTCTATGAACATTATTTAAAGCCCATTTTACTTCATTTATAATTTATAGAATATTTCAAGTTACAATTATCTGTTATATGAAAAAATTATTACTACAATAAATTTTAACTTATTTCATTTGTACAAATATATGTCATTTAAATAACTTACTCAAAAACAATCATGTTCCTTAATGCCTAAAAATCTAGAAATCAGAATCTTGAGGTTTTCATTTGCCACAGCTTGATGGCTTCCCAAATTTGTGCAGCTGAGAAACTCGAAATTTCTGTCTCTAAATTTCTAATTTGGAAATTCGGAAATACACATTCAGGAATTACCTAAGAGGAGAGTTTTGGAAGGTTCTATATAATTCAAGTCACTAAGCTACAAAATAATGTTTCCATTTCAGAAAATTCCAAGAAGGCATTCATGAGAACATTAAACAAAATTCCAGAATGTTGCTTGTGCTGTTCATCCATCCAAACTCCTTTCCCTTCTTATCCCCTTTTATTAAGTATTCTACTATCATCAAGGGTCAGTAATGATCTCAGATGCTCTAAGAAATCTTCGGAGACATTCTCAAGCTTCAGAGACCTTCTCTCTCTAATTTCTCATGAGAGTAACTGTCAGGACAAATCACTTGGCATTTAGCAACTTACCTTGTGATGTATTCTTTTAGGTTTGTATCTTTTCTAATCAATTACTTATAATTTATTTGAAATCTGGAGTCATAATGTATTTTTGCACCCCAAACAACTAATAATAGTGAACTAAACATAAGTAAGTATTTGTATATTTGCTTTGGATAAAGAACCATGTGTATCTCTATGCAAAAAAACAATGAGGCATAAATCAGATAGCATAAAGATAGGTTAGTTCTATTTCAAAACTGTAAGAAATGTCATCAATTCAACTTGGTTGCCATTTGCATTAGAAAAAAAAACCTTAAAATTGAACATCAGGGAAAATAATACAGAAAAAAATTATTTTGGCTTCTCAGTTTATAAACCAGGACAAAATTATAAGTAATGCACTGCCACCTGGTGGGAAACTTTCACTTTAAATAAAATGAACAGTTAAAAGAAAGACTCCAGCTATTATGGATCTCTGCCTAGGAAATTTTATATTCTGTTAGAAAAATATCAGAAGAGAAACTAATACACAGGTCATAGGAAATGCTGGACCAAAGAAGAGTAAATAACTAGCCCAAATCAAATAAACTGTAAAGAAAAAAATCAAAATTATTTATGGCATGTATAACTGGAAACTTGAATTGTGGATATTCAATAATACCAATGAATTGATGTTCATTTTTTTAGACGTCATAATGTGCATATGTTTTAAAAATAAAAGTGTTCTTATATTTTGGGGGAAACATTCTGAAATAATTACTGATAAAATAATATGATGCTTCAAAACAATATGGGAAGGGAGAAACGTTGGAGATATATTCAAGGCAAGTGTGTGAAACAAGATTAGCCGTGAACTGGTAAGTTTTCAAACTGGATGACAGTTACAGGAGGATTCATTACACACTTTTGTCTACTTTTGTACATATTTGAAATTTTCTATTTAAAAAAGCTTTCTAAAAACTTACCAAGAGATATGTATCTATTGAGTGTAAGATTTGATTAATAAAAAGAAGGAGGAATATGCCCCATAAATTACCTTTGATTAATAAAAAGAAGGAGGAATCTTCCCCATAAATTATATGGCAGAGGCTGAGTGTGGCAGCTCACACCTGTAATCCCATCAATTTGGGAGGCAAAGTCAGAAGGATTGCTTGAAGCCAGGTGTTCGAGACCAGCCTGGGTGGCAGAGCAAGACTGTTTCTGAAAAAAAGAAAAAGGAAACAAAAAGAAAATTATGTTATAATAATCAATAGGTTGGGCAGTAGATTAGAAGGAAGAACTTGAAATCTTCATTTGTTTTAAAAAATGTCCTTCGAAGAAATTAACCCAACCTTCTTAAACCCAAGTTAAAAACTGCCTCTCAGAATCATGTACTATATCAAATGTCAAACTCATATATGTTGTAAAGCAGATTACTAAACAATTACAAAAAGGAGAGTTGTCAAGACTTACTTCATAAAACTGGATTGGAGTTCAATTATTCATCTGCTATCTTTCTGTGTATTTACTGAGTATTGAGCTTGTTATTGGGCTGCTTTTCAAACGTTGGAAATAAAAGGCCGAGATGTATTGCTTTGTTGCTAGGTTATAGGCAACAACCAGAGGCCCTAGTTTTACTTTTCTTTTTCTACTCTGACTTGAGCTCTGTAGAAAATTAATTCGGTTTCTTAGCAACCCAGATGAGTAAAACTTAAATATACTTGGCTTCTTTTGTAAAACAAAGGATAATGTTTCCACTAAAAACTGTTAGTCTCTCTTGGCTTTACAGAAAAGATTTGCTGAGTTATATTACTCTAAAACATTTATGAAAAGCTATCTTTTAAATGGTAAGTGAAGTAACTGGTTTTCTAATGAATGTTCCTGCCTTTTGTTTTTACTTATCTATATCTACCTATCTACCTCCCAAATATAATGTTATAAAATTAAACTCAGATATGTAAACAAAGGAACTTTAAATTTGCATATATTTACTAACTAAAGAAATTTGTTTCTTTTTTATTAGCAAATTATAAAAGCAGATAACAAAAATATTTAGTAAATTTCCTGGAGAAAATATTTGACGAAGAAATTCAAATGAATGTTTTTTGTATTGTCACTATTATGGTGAAGTTTTTCCATATTTAGAAAAAAATATGATTAGATGTTTGAGTTTTACAAACAACTTTCAAAAGCTTAATATAATTTTCACAATTTGGCAAACATAGTTATCATGATTGAACTATATAAAATTTGCATTTTTGTAAGGTTGAAAATGGTTGAATGACAATTTCACACAGCTCTATTTAAAACATGCAGAACTATGCATAGAGTTTGTAGAGATAGAAATCCTTGTCCTAATGATGTTATAATCTAATTAGGGGTTGACATAAATAAATTATCCAGGTACAAGTCAAAATGTAGATTTGAGTTCCATTGTTGTATTCAGAAAAAGAAAACGTGAATCCTATATGGAGATCTGAAAATGCCGGTGACTGGAGGCAGCATTTAAACTGATCCTTGGTGGAGAATAACCATCCTAGGTGGAGAGTAACTCAGCTTATTGAATGCAGATAAAGTCATTCTTTTATTTTCAATGAAACATCTTGGACAAAATATAGCTTTATGAGAGAAACATTTACTGTTAAATCTTTAACTAAATGAGAATATTAAAAATTTATTTTTTACTTAGTCAATCATGTATTTCATAACTTTGGATTTTTCTATGCTTTAATTTTTTCCATGTAAAATGAAGATTATGGTGCACAATTCTATGACAGTATTCAATTATTCAACTAGACCTTCCAGTTGATTTTTTTCTGCCTGGGAAGTACAAAGACGTTTGTGATTCTGTGATTTATATATAATAGAAGCTTAATTTTACATACATGTTATTCAAAAGGATAATATGTATTAATAAATTCATAATATAAGGACAAAATAAGGTAGCATACAGAATTGAAAAATTTATTCTCTTTTAAAATGTGGCATAGTACATTGAGACCTTGAATGTACTTGCTTCACTTCAGATCACAATGCAACCAGCTCAGAAACAGCGATGATAATGGCACTGAAAAAATACAGCGATTCCAAGTTTGTCAGGCTATCGTGGAAAAGTCTACAATGTTGCATAACAAGTTTAAGAACATGTTTTTGGTCGGTAAGGAGATTCCATAATCACACCAGTGCTGAATAAATCTCTTGCTGAACAAAGACAATATGAGGAAGCAAATAAAACTCAAGATTAAGGGAAGAAAGTGACAAAAAGTTAGAAAAGGAATGGATGCAAGGACTCTTAAGTGGAAGATCTGATACTCAAGACAGTAATTACCCACAACACAATGGAGTGAGCAATGAAGAAAACAGACAACCATGAGACCAGCGCTAAGAAAAAGCCATCCAGTGACGAGAGACAGGCGAAAACATTGCTGATGGATTCTACATTACATAGAAAGGTTGACATATCTGGAATGTAGAGAGCACTTTAGAAGTTTGTGAAGTGCTCATCTGTCATATTTAGACTGCTGAAAGTTTTAAAATTTTTATCAGCACAGGTTTTGATGTTGAAAACTTGTTTTGAGGGAGAAAATCTCTATATCTTTGTTTAAAAGTAATTAAACATTATCAGTAACTGTTCTTGTGCAGTAGTAACAGCTACATTATATAGTAAATATGGGGCAAAATCCATTTAGAAGATGTTAAACTGCATTTCCAGACATGGTTGTAGTGTATTTTTAATTAGTGCATGCATGTTAATGTGTAATTGCTAGTAGAACAAAGTTATATTTTTAAAACTGTTGCTTGTAGAAAATTTTCCAGTTTTCCCAAATACCATGGGTTTTGTGCATAGTTTCTACAAATCTTGAATTACCAGACTGTCTTTTCAGTCTGTGGGTTTTGTGGAAGTTAAGCATTTTTAAGTTAGATAAAACGCTACTTCTATATAAGTACTCACTCTCTTGTTTGATCAAAAGTTAATTTTAATCTCACCATCTACATTGTGCTACATTCTCCTGCTTCTTTCAAACAATGTATGGTCTGTATGCCTTTTTGTATGACCACTATTAAAAGACAATCAACTGACATGAACTGACTGAGAATTCTAAGTATCAAACTCATGCTAATTTTTGAGAGTCATTTAGTTTTGTGACAGGGCATTCAGTGATCTTATGACTTCCCTTCAGATAACAGGCTTAGTATATATGGGAATGATTCTGGCTTTAGGGCTCAGTCATTTGAGATCTTTTATAGGCAGCCACAAGTAACTAAAACTGAAAACTAAATAAGCTTATTTTTGAGGAATGGCTCAAGTTTCTAAGATTTTTTTTTCTTAAGTTGTACTCATTATGGAAGTCACTAGGTAGCATTTCAATTGAAAAAAAGCAATCCATGTTGCTTATGTGTTAAATATAAGAAAATGCTATATAGGGAAACTAACCTACTTGAAAAAATGGTTATATTAGAAGAAAAAAATTATTTTCATGTCAAAGAGTTGCCAAAATACAAACATGAGTTGCTCCATGTACTTTAATAGTTTGTGTATTGGCATGTATGGACTAAATTAGGGTGAAATCAATTAACACAAAATTTAAGGGTATGTTAACTAAAGCAGAAGTCCCCAGTCCAAACCAGGCCACACAGCAGGAGGTGCGTGGCAGGCCAGAGAGCAAAGCTTCATCCATATTTACAGCCGCTCCCTATCACTCACATTACCCTTTGAGCTCTGCCTCCTGTCAGATCAGTGGTGGCATTAGAGTCTCGTAGGAGTGTGAACCCTATTGTGAACTGCACAAGTGAGGGATCTAGGTTGTGTGCTCCTTATGAGAATTGAATGCCTGCTAATCTGTCACTGTCTCCCATCACCCCTAGATGGGACAGTCTGGTTGCAGAAAAACAAGCTCAAGGCTCCCACTGATTCTACATTATGGTGACTTGTATAATTATTTCATTATACATTGCCTGGTAATAATGATAGAAATAAAGTGCACAGTAAATTTAATGCACTTGAATCATTCTGAAACCACCTCTAGTAACCGTACTCTAGTAACCGTACTCATTCTCACAACAGTGTATACATAGTTTCCTTTTTTCTACACCCCTGCAAATATATGTTACTTGTTGTCTTTTGGATAATAGCCATTCTAACTGTGGTGATTTTGATTTGCATTTCTATGATGATTAGTGATTAAGAGCAAATTTTCATATATCTGTTGCTCATTTGTATGCCTTCTTTTGAGAACTGTTAATTCATGTACTTTGCCCACTTTTTAATAGAATTGTTTGGGTTTTTTGCTGCTGAGTTGTTTAAGTTCCTTGCATATGTTGAATATTAGTTCTCTGCTGGATGATTAGTTTGCACATATTTTCTTCTATTCTATAGATTATCTCATTACTTTGTTTATTTTGCTGTACAGAGCCTTTTAGTTGAACATAGTCCCATTTGTCTATTTTTGGTTTTGTTGGCTATGCTTTTGGGGTTTTAGCCATAAAATCTTTGCCTAAACCAATGTCCTGAGGAGTTTTCCCTATGTTTTTTTCTAGCAGTTTTATAGTTTCAGGTTTTATGTTAAAGACTTTAATCCATCTTGAGTTATTTTTGTATATGGTGAGAAATAGGGTTCCAATTTTATTCTTATGCATATGGTTATCCAGCTTTCCAACTATGTATTGAAGAGGGCTTTTGATCTCCAAGGTAAGTTTTTGGTGGCTTTGAGAAGATAAGTTAGCTGTAAATATGTGGATTTATTTCTGGATTCTCTATTCTGTACATGTGGCATATGTGTCAATTTTTGTTTTTTGTTTTTTGTTTTTTTTGAGATGGAGTCTCACTCTGTGGCTCAGGCTGTAATGCAGTGGTGCAATCTTGGCTCACTGCAACCTCTGCTTCCTGGGTTCAAGCTATTCTCCTGCCTCCACCTCCTGAGTAGCTGGGATTACAGGTGCCCACCTTCATGCCCAGCTAATTTTTTATATTTTTAGTAGAGATGGGGTTTCACCATGTTAGCCAGGTTGGTCTTAAACTCTTGACCTCAGGTGATCCACCCACCTTGGCCTCCCATAGTGCTGGAATTACAGGTGTGAGCCACTGCAACCAGCCGCATCAATTTTTATACCAATACTATGCAGTTTTATTACTCTAGCTTTGTCTTTTGTTTTGAAGGTAGGTAGTGTGATGTTTACAACTTTGTTTTTTTGGTTCAGTATTACTTTGGCAATTTTGAATCTTTTATGGATTTTATATATATATATATATTATATATATAATGTGTATATATATATAATGTATATATATATACATATATATGGATTGTTTTTCTATTTCTGTAAAAAATACCATTGGTATTATGATAGGGATTGCTTTGAATCTATAGATTGTTTGGGGTAATATGGTCATTTTAACAATGTTGATTCTTCTAATCCATGAGCAAGGGATGATTTTCCATTTGCCTCATCTACAATTTCTTTCATCAGAGTTTTGTAGCTTTCCTTACAGAAATCTTTCACTTACTTAGTTCAATTTATTCTTAGGTATTTCTTTGTAGCTATAGAAAACAAAATTGCCTTCTTGATTCCTTTTTTGACTATTTCGTTATTGGTGTATAGGAAAACTACTAATTTTGTATGTTTATTTTGTATCTTGAAACTAAATTTCTTATTTTCTAAATAATAAATTTCTAAATTGCAACTAAGAGTTTTTTTGGTAGAGCCTTTTGTTTTTTCTACATATAAATATAAAATAGAATTTGACTTTCACTTTTCCAACTTAAATGTACTTTATTTCTTTCTGATTTCTTTGGTTGAAACTTCTAGTATTTTGTTAAATCATAGTGGTGAAAGTGGGTATTTTTGCCTTGTTCCACTTCTTAGAGAAAATACATTCAACTTTTCTGCACTTAATATCATGTTACCTGTGGATTTGTCATATACAGCTTTTATTATACTGAGGTATGTTCCTTCAATGCTTAGCTTATTGAGATTTTTTATCATAAAATGATGTTGAATTTTATCAAAAACTTTTCCTGCATCTCTTTCGATGATCAAATCAATTTTGCCCTTCATTCTGTTGATGTGATACATTATATTTATTGACTCCCACATGTTGAACCATCTTTTAAACCCTGTTATAAATTGCATTTTATCATGGTATATATCTTTTTGATGTGCTGTTGGGTTACATATGCTACTGTTTTGTTAAAGATTTTTGCCTCTCTTCTCATCAGGAATATTGGCCTACTGTAGTTTTCTTATTTTCTTGTATCCTTTCAAGGCTTATGTATCAGAGCAGTGCTGATCTTGTAGAAAGAGTTGGTTCTCTACAATTTTTTGGAATAGTTTGAGGATGATTAGTATCAGTTCTTTACATGTTTAGTAGAGTTTAGCAGTGAATCCATCAGTCTTTTTCTTTCCTTTGTTGAGAGCCTTCTTATTATGGATTCAATATTACTACTCACTAGTCTGTTCAGGTTTTCTATTCTTCCTTTTTTAATCTTGGTAGGTTGTATGCCTCCAGGAATTTATCCATTTCCTCTTTGTTTTTCACTTTATATGCATATAGTTGTTGATAATATTCTCTGATGATCCTTTTTCTTTCTCTGGCATCAGTTATAAATCTCCTTTTTAATTTTTGATTTTATTTATTAAAGTCTTTTCTCTTTTTTCTCTTGGTTATTCTATGTAGTTGTTCATCAACTTTATTTATCTTTTCAAAGAACTAGCCTTGTACTTCATTGATTCTCTGTATTTCTTTTAGCTTTTATTCCATTTAATTCTGCTTCTTTCTTTCTTTCTTTCTTGCTAATTTGGTGTTTGGTTTGTTGTTGCTTTTCTAGTTCTTTCAGGCACAGCCTTAGGGTTTTTATTTAAAATTTTTCTGTTTTTTGATTGTTGTTATTGCTGTTGTTTTTATGGAGGTTGTTTTTGCTATAAAGGTTCAGCTAAGTACTACTTTTGCTGTATCCCACAGCTTTTGGCATGTGGTGTTTTCATTTTCATTTGTCTCAAGAAGTTTTTAAGTTAAATAAATTTTCTTCTTTGACTCATTTATTGTTCAGTAGAATTTTGTTTAGTTTCCATATATTTGTATAGTTTTCGGAGTTCCTCTGGTGTTTATTTCTAGTTTTATTCCATTGTGTTCTGAGAAAATACTTGATATAACTTCAATTTTAAAATTTGATAAGACATCTTTTGTGTTTTAACATATGACCCATTTTGAAGAATGTACCAAATGCTGATAAGGAGAATGCCTATTCTGCAGTTGTTGGAGAAAATGTTGTATAAGTGTCTGTTAGGTTCATTTAAATCCAATGTTTCTTTGTTGATTTTCTGTCTACATGATCTGTCTAATGCTCAGAGTGGGGTGTTCAAGTGTCCCACTGTTATTATATTGGAATCTATGTCTCTCTTTAGATTTAGTAATATTTGCTTTATGGATGTGGGTACTCCAGTGTTGGGTGCATATATATCTAGAATTGTTATATACTCTTGCTGAATTGATTCCCCTTTACTGTTATATAACAATATTCTTTGTCTTTTTTTTTACTGTTTTAAACTTGAAGTCTGTTTTATCTGATATAAATATAGCTACTCTTCTCTGATTTTGTTTGTTTGTTTGTTTGTTTCACAAAATGTCTTTTCCCATTCCTGTATTTTCCATGTGTGTCTTCACAGATAACTTGAGTTTCTTGTAGGCAGAATATAGCTGAATCATGTTTTTGTATCCATTCAGCTAGTGTAAATCTTTTAAGTGGAGATTTTAATTCATTTACTTTCAAAGTTATTGATTTTTGAAGTTTTTTCTCTGTCATATTGTTTATTGTTTTCTGGCTGTTTTATAAATTATTTATTTGTTCTCTTTTCTTTTATTATTTACTGATGGGGTTTTGTAGTTTTCTGCTGTGATACTATTTGAGTCCTTTCTCTTCTTCGTTTATGGGTTTGCTTTGCCAGTGATTTTACACTTAAATGTGTTTTCATGGTGATGACTGATACTTTCACTTTCAAGTTTATGTTTCCCTTGAGCATTTTTTGTAGAACTGCTCTAGTGATGATGAATTCCCTCAGAATTTGCTTCTCTGGGAAAAACTTTATCCTTTATGAAGGATAATTTTCCTAGATATAGTATCCATAGGGGATAGTTTTTTTTTTCTTTTAGCACTCCAAATATATGATCCCATTCTTTTTTTTTTTTTCTCTAAGGTTTCTGTTGAGAAATCTACTCTTAATCTGATGGTGGTAACTTTATAGGTAACTAGAAGCTTTTCTCTTGTTGTTTTCATAATTCTTTGTCTTTAGACAGTTTAACAACAATGTGCTGTCTCCACTTGGAGATCACTGCGCCTTCCTTAACACTGTGTCTTCTTAGCCAATATGGTTTGTCTGTGTCCACACCCAAATCTCATCTTAAATTCTACTCCCATCATTCCTATGTGTTGTGTGAATGCAGTGGGAGATCATTTGAATCATGGAGGCAGTTTCCCCCATACTGTTCTTGTGGTAGTGAATAAGTCTCACAAGATCTGATGGTTTTATCAGGAGTTTCTGATATTGCATCTTCCTCATTTTCTCTTGCCACTGCAATATAAAAAGTGCCTTTCATCTCCCGCCATGACTTTGAGGCCTCCCCAGACATGTGGAACTGTAAGTCCAAATAAAACTCTTTTTCTTACCAGTGTCAGATATGTCTTTATTAGCAGTGTCAAAATGGACTGATACAGTAAATTGGTACCAGTAGACTAGAGTGTTGCTGAAAAGATACCTGAAAAGGTGGAAACAACTTTGGAACTGGGTAACAGGCAGAAGCTGGAACAGTTTGTAGGCCTCAGAAGAAGGTAGGAAAATGTTCGAAAGTTTGGAAAATTCCTACAGACTTGTTGATTGCCTTTGACCAAAATCCTGATAGTGATATGGACAACAAGGTACAGGCTGAGGTGGTCTCAAATGGAGATGAGGAACATTTTGGGAACTGGAGAAAAGGTGACTCTTGTTTTGTTTAAGCAAAGAAACTGGGGGCATTTTGCCCCTGCCCTAGAGATTTGTGGAAGTTTGAACTTAAGAGAGATGATTTAGGGTATCTGGCAGAAGAAATTTCTAAGCAACCAAGAATTTAAGACATGACTTGGGTGCTGTTAAAGGCATTCAGTTTTATAAGGGAAGCAGAGCATAAACGTTCAGAAAATTTGCAGCCTGAGAATGTGATAGAAAAGAAAAACCCATTTTCTGAGGAGAAATTCAACTTGGCTGCAGAAATTTGCATAAGTAACAAGGAGCCAAATGTTAATTCTCAAGACAATGGGGAAAATGTCTCCAGGACATGTGACATGTCTGCACAGCAGCCCCTCCTATCACAGGCCCAGAGGCCTAGGAGAAAAGGGTTTTGCTGCCCAGGCCCAGAGTCCTTGTGCTGTGTGCAGCCTAGCGACTTGGTGCCCTACGTCCCATCTGCTCCAGCCTTGGCTGAAAGGGGTAAATGTAGAGCTTGGGCCATGGCTTCAGACGATGCAAGTCCTAAGCCTTGACAGCTTTCACATGGTGATGATGGTGCATGTGCACAGAAGTCAAAAATTGGGGTTTGAGAACCTCCACCTAGATTTCAGAAGATGTATGGAAATGCCTGTGCCCAGGTAGAAGTTTGCTGCAGGATCAGAACACTCATGGAGAACCTCTGCTAGGACAGTACAGAAGGGAAATGTGCTGTAGAAGCCCCCACACAGAGTCCCCACGGAGGCACAGCCTAGTGGAGCAGTGAGAAGAGGGCCCCCATCCTTCAGACCCCAGAATAATAGCTCCACCAACAGCTCACACCATTCACCTAGAAAAGCCACACTCAATGCCAGCCCATGAAAGCAGCTGGGAGGGAGGCTCTACCCTGCAAAGCCATAGGGGTAGAGAGCTGCCCAAGACCATGGGAACCTAACTCTTGCAACAGCATGACCTGGATGTGAGAACTGGAGTCAAAAGAGATCGTTTTGGAGTTTTAAAAGTTTACTGCCCTGATGGATTTCAGACTTGGATGAGCCCTGTAACCACTTTGTTTCAGCCAATTTTTCCCATTTGGAACTGCTGTATTTACCCAATACCTGTACCCCCATTGCATTCTAGGAAGTAATTCACTTGCTTTCAATTTTATAGGCTCATAGGCAGGAGGGAGCTGCTTTGTCTCAGATGAGACTTTGGACTGTGGACTTTTGGGTTAATGCTGAAATGAATTAAAACTTTGGGGGACGGTTGGAAAGATATGATTGGTTTTGAAATCTGAGGACATGAGATTTGGAGGTGCCAGGAGTGAAATGATATGGTTTGGCTGTGTCCCCACCTAAATCTTATCTTGAATTGTGCTCCCATAATTCTCATATGTTGTGGGAGGGACCTGTTGGAAAATAATTTGAATCATGGTAGTGGTTTCCCTCATCTAGTGGTAGTGAATAAGTCTCGTGACATTTGATGGTTTTATCAGGGGTTCCCACTTTTGCATCTTCTTCATTTTCTCTTGCCACTGCCACGTAAAAAGTGCCTCTCAACATCTGCCACAACTCTGAGGCCTCCCCAGCCATGTGGAACTCTAAGTCCAATTACACCTCTTTTCTTTCTCAGTCTCAAGTATGTCTTTATCAGCAGCATGAAAACAAATTAATACAATGTCTAAATATCTTGCTAGGCTTTGGAACTTCTCAGTCATTATTTTACTAAATAGGTTTTTGAATACTTTTGTCCTCTCTTCACCTTCTGAGATACCAAAAATTTATATATTCTTTGCTTTATAGTGTCCTATATGTCATGAAGTCTTCATTCATTCTTTCTCTATTCTTTGTTTTTCATTTTTGTCTGACTGGTTTACTCCAAAAGACCTGTCTTCAAGTTCTGAGATTTTTTCTTCTATTTGATCTATCATTGAAGCTTTCAAATGTATTTTGTAATTCATTAAATTAACTCCTCAGTTCTAGAATTTCTAGTTGGTCTTTTTTATGATATTTGGTAAATTTCTCATTTATATCCTGAATTGTTTTTTCTGATTTCTTTGTATTTTTTACAGCATTCTCTTTTATCTTGCTGAGCTTCCTTAAAATCAATATTTTGAATTCTTTTTCTGGTATTTTTGTGAAATTTTTTTGATTGGGATCTGTTGCTGGAGAATTATTTTATTCCTTGGGAAGTGTCCTATTTCTTGCTCTTTCATGTTTTCTGTGTCCTTACCTATCTATGCATCTATTTTTTCTTTGAATTTTCTGAATTTTTTTTTGTAGTTTAGGGCTTTTTCCTAATTATTTATCTATGATGTTGGTTGGGGCCATTTGGCTTTGATTCTGAATGTGTACAGTAGTATAGTCTCTATACAGTTTTTTCCCTACAAGCAATGTTAGTGGTATCTGTGATTTCCTCAGTGGCCTAGGGTGCGGTCATTAGTGGAGGCTGTGGTGGAGACTTTCTGGGAAGAGGGATTGCAGGTAAGTCAGTCTTCAGGCCCAAGGGGTTGCACCAATGGGCTGAGTGTACCTTTCCTTTAGCCCCCTGGAGGGTGTATGCTGGCACTGGTGTTAGTTGTCCAGTTGGGCCATTTATCAGGCCTCCATGTATCTTGCCCAGATGCTGGTAATGGCAGTGGTGGGCCAGGTGGGTGGACTGGTTTTTAGGCCCCTGTGCAGACAGCACGGTGTGGGACATGGCAGTAGCAGTGGCAAGATGACCCTCTTATTCCTGAGCAGTGCACACTGGTGTTGGCAGTGGCTGTGATTGGCTGGGCAGATCCCTCCCCAAACTCCTAGCTGGCACATGTGTGTGTTTTTAGTGTTGGCAGTAAGGTGGGTGGGCCCATCTTCAGGTTCCTAGGGAGACTGAATAGATGGTATAAGTGGTGGAATGGATGGAAGAATCACCAAGTCCTTGGGTGATGTGCTCAGGCTTGGAGATGTGGTGCCAATCTGGAGTGTCTGTCCTCAGGTCCCTGATGGTGTGCAGGGAGATAGGCTGTAGCAGGCAAGCTAAGACAATATGTGATGGTTGGTATACATACCTGATCTTAGGGCTTGTGCTAGAAAGTACAGTGGCCCTGCTGTTGGTATGGGTAGATTGCTATCAGCAGTCTCCTACGAGCAGTGCTCAGGCTCTGGGAAATAAACCCAGAACCTGAGAGCTGCTTGTAATCTCTGGTAGCAGCAGTGACTGTAGTAGTGAGTGTGAGGCGCCTGATTTTCGGATGTGCACTAGAGCCCAGAAACTATGCTTTTGGTATGGGCAGGATTGGCACAGGGAGTCTCCAGTTCTAGGATGCACTTCTTTCAGCTCCCTGCTGCAGTAGTGACTTCAGCATATTGCAGAGGGTGGAGATGAGGATTCCATCCTCTATTGGTAGCCAGAGCACATGACCATACTGCCAGAGGGGCAGGGTCACCACTCATAGCCCAGACATGCAGCTCTCAGACTTACCTGCTCTTGGAGGCGACAGCAGCAACAGCACCAAACAGATGTGAGAAAGAACCCCACCCTCTGTGAGCCAGCTTTAACACAGGCCACACTGCTAGTGGGAGCATGGTTGCAACTCACAGCCCCAGACAAGCAGCCCTTTCTTGCCCATCCAGCCCCTGGTGGCAGCAAGAGCAGCTGCAGCAGTAGTGGAATGCGAGGAGGAAAGAGATCCCATTCTCTATGCTTAAGTCCAAGCACAGAGGCAACTCTGCCAGCAGGGATGTGGTCACTCCTTCCAGTCCCACTCAGACAACTCTCAGGCCTGATTGCCTTGGCTCTCACTGGCAGCAACTGCTATAGCACTGTGCAGGGGTAGGGGGAACGATCCCACTTTCTGACTGTGAACCCGAGTACAGTATGTGACACAGTTAGAGGTGAAGGCACTTATCAAAGCCCCAGATGGAAAGCTGTCCAGCTCTGGAAAGCATGTAATTTGGCTTTCTTTGTGCCTGGTGGCTGCCTCCTTGTTGTGCTGCACTTTTTTTTTTTTCCAGGGAATAGTACTCTGTGGGACAAAACTACTGGAGAATCCAAGCATCTATGGGCTCAGCCAGTGTTGTGCCTCTGTAGCCCTCTGGGTGGACACCAGGGGATATAAACAGAGGTTCCTAGGATGTGAAGATATGACAGCTGTTGTTCCCAGAGCAAGATCCAGAGTGGTGATGACTAGGCTCTCACAATGGTGCTATACGGCAGCCACTTAGGTCTCAAGGGTGAGTGCGACACAGTACATTTTCTATCTGGTACAGTGCCTTCGCTGGGTCTCCAGATCAACATCCACACTAGTCTTAGACCTGATGTGAGTGGACGATCTCTCCCATGGTTAGGATTGTAGCAGTCCACAGTAACTATGTAAGCCAATGAGGGTCTTCCACTTACTCTTTCTCTGCAATAAGGAGCTCCTATGGGCTCCCAGACAATCTCGGCCACGCTGGCCACTTGCTTTCTTCTCCTTCTGTGTCTCAAGTATTTCCTGTGACGTCTCTGTTGAACTCCAGTGTTCGCTACTAGATGTTCTATCTGAAGTGTGATTATCTATTTGGTTAACTTTTCTTTCTTCTGTCTGGAGAAGGCAAGTGCCTGATGCCTCTAGTCAACATCTTGAAACTGTCTCTACATTTGAGATATTTCTAGTTTCTTGATGAAGATGTTTATTGCTGTAAATTTCCTTCTTAGAACTGCTGTTGCTGTATCTCATAGGTTTTGGTTGTATTTCCATTTTTATTTGTTTCAAGAAATTTAATTTTTTCTTTGACTCATTTGTTATTCAAGAACATGTTTCTTAATTTCCAGGTATTTCTATAGTTTCCAAAGTTCCTTCTGTTATTGATTTCTAGTTTTATTCCACTGTAGTCAGAAAAGATACTTGATATGTTTTTAATCTTTTAAAAATTTGTTTAGACTTGCTTTGTGGCCTAACGTATAATCTATTCTGGAAAGAGTTATATTTGTAAATAAGAAGAACATATATTCTGTTAGCTGCTGGGTGGAAAGTTCTGTAAATGTCTATTAGGTTTATTTGCTCTAGAGTGCAGTTTAACTTTGATATTTCTTCATTGATTTTGTCTAGAAGTTCGGTTCATTTCTAAAAGTGGAGTTTTGGGGTCCCTTACTATTATTGTATTGCTATCTCTCCCTTTAGATAAAATAATATTTGTTTTATATATTTGGGTGCTCCAGTGCTGGGTGCACATTTATTTGCTATTGTTATATCCTCTTCCTTAATATACTTCTTTATCATTATGTAATGGCCTTCTTTGTCTCTTTTTACATTTTTTTAAATCAATTTTATCTGAAGTAAGCAAAGTTACTTCTGCTTACTTTTCATTTCCATTTGCCTGGAATATCATTTTCCATCCCTTCACGTTCAGTCTGTGTGTCTTTACAGGTGAAGTGAAGTTCTTGTAGGAAGCATGTAATTGAGTCTTTTTAAAATCCATTCAGTCTATATTTTTTTAACTGGGGAAACTAACTTGTTTACATTGAAAGTTATTATTGACACTTGAAGACATACTTTCTGACTTTGTTAATTGTTTTCTGGTTGTTTTGTATATCTTTCTTTCTTTCTTCCCTTCTTATTATCTTTGTGGCTTGGTTGTTTTCTGTAGTGATAAACTTTGATTCCTTTTTCTTTTTTTTTTGTTGTTTTGTATTTTTTTATTTTTATTTTTTGTGCCTTTTCCTTTTTCATTTGTGTATCTGCTGTCATTTTTTTTCTATGATTAGTATGAAATTTACGTTTTATTGAAATCTACTCATTACCTGACCTTCTTCCGTAAACTGTTTCTTCTCCTTTATTCCCTATTTTGGTTAATAAACTGCAATCTATTTGAAACAAAGCCCAAGATATTAGATTCGCTGAGTAGCTCATGAGAACAATCTGCCTTTCTCATCTTCATGCTACGTTTTTGTTTAGGTTTTTAACTATCTCTCATCTAAATTGTTGCTATGTTGGGTTTGGGATTTTCTTTTCTTTCTTTCTTTCTTTCTTTTTTCTTTTTTTTTTTTTTTTTGCCTTAGCTTTCACTTTTTATTGTGAGGCTGTCCTCCATACTGCTACCACGTGGTCTTTCCGAAATACAAATAACTTGCTAACTATTTTCCTGTTGTAATTTTTTTATTTGTTCCCTTTTGTCTCTCTCTTTGATAAGTTTAAAACTTCTTAGTGTGGCAAAAAAGACTTTTAATAATATAACTCCAACTAATTTGTCTAGTTTTCCCATCATACCATTTTTCACTGTCACCTCACAGAGAAGCTATGCTCCTTTCACGTGCTTCTTGCTTTTCTTTCAGTATAGCATACCCCATCATAAAATAAAAATATGTATATTAGAATTTGGAAAACAATCCATCATTGCAAAATGTTATAAATTTTTGAAAATGGACATTTTCAACATATCTGAAGCATAATTCCCTTTCATTCACAGTAGTTTCCTTTCATTTACAACTTTAATATATTGAAAACTAGCATGTAGAATTTTGACCCTCTATTTTGATGCTATTATGAAACAACACAAAATTCTAGCACAAGACAAGGAAATTCGTCCTTGCCTCAGGTCCTTATTTCCCAGGAACCAGCATTGTTTTACTATTTCTACTTCACCAAATAGATTTTAATTGGTAATTAGCCTTTCCAAGGAGACTTTGAACTCATCGAATCATCCAGTAACATATTGATAATGTCATTAAATCTGAGAAGTCTAATAATGATTTCCTTATCACTAGTTGGCTAGTTGGCAAAAAAGTAAATCCATGATTCTCATCTATAAGTTTCAATAGCAGTAATTACAATGTACTTGTGATGGTTTAGGCAGCTACAGGTGTCCTAGAAATAGGTAATGACAAATTTCACATACTTTCTATTTCTAGGTGAAACATTACTGACTTTCTTTACCTCCTGGAATGTTTCTACTTACCTTTCAAGATCAGTCCAAATGACAGCCTTGGACATCACATGTATTTTCTTGATAAAGCTAGCTGACCAATCTCCTTGCTTCTCATAATACTTGTCATATCTATCCTATTACACAGATTTTATTTTTGGTTTTTATGTTTGTCTTTTAAGTAGCATCTCAGTTACTCAAGGACATGGATTTTATGTCAATCATTTAAAAAATTACCAGCCCTAGTGCCGTGACTGCTGTGACAAAGGTGCTGAATAAATCTTTGCAGCAATGATACATTTTTCCTTCTCTTCCATACACACTTCCTGACATTTCTGAGCTTTTTCCTGCTTCATAAATCTTTCAAAGATTAACTTGGCTTGGAGAGAAAATGTTGAATACACCATTGCTATAGTGACAAGCTTCACCTATTTCCATGTCTGTTGCAGATTCCTCAATGTGAAAACGCCCTCCACATAATGTACCATGAGTCTCAGAGAGGCACAAGAGATAGGGATATTGCAGAGAGACTGCAGTATTCTTCACGACAGGATCTCAACTCCAAATGGAAAAGAAGTGTTCTGCAACCTCCACAGTGTAAAATGAAAGTTAATGTATGGGAAATAAAGCCACCTGATTTTAGCTACAAACTGTATACCTCTTTGAGAATTCCAGAAAGACCATCCAAACTTGTTAAGGAAGAAAAAAGGAGGAAAAAAAGCAGTTTTCCAGAAATAATTCTTCACTTGCCTAGCATAAGGAATCATCCTAAGAAGGCCATAGCTCCTAAATTTATAACTACATTTCCACATCTGGATTCACAGAAAGCAAAGTTAATGTTTGTGAAGAGTGGACAATATCCGAAGGGTGTATATGTCAATCCCAAACCACATGACTTTCGACAGGTACAAAAGACAATTTGAATAAAAACACTTTAATATAGATAAGGGGAAACTATATATTATTTTTTCTTCATTTCTTAATGAGAAAAACTATTGCATATAGGAAAAAGGTAATATAATGTGTATAAGGATGCATCTTTTTTCTCACAGAACAATACAATTCAGATTTAGCAACAAATGATAGAAAAGAGATTAAGAACCTGATTATTTCTGATGAGGTTTTATCTGCCAGGTCAAGTGGCCAACTCTGATGTGGACTTTCTTAGGTTTCAAGAGAACAAATTGGGTTTAGATCTGACTGGAGAACAGACATCAGTTGCCGGGAGTTTATAATGTAGTAATAATAAAATAAATGTGTGGAGTAAATTGATGAATGAATGAAAATAGTTAAAAAGGATATTCTATTACTTTAATGAATCTTTTGGATGATTAATAATTTAAATAATATATGGGCAATAATTAGATTTATAATTTAAAAGGGTAATGAATAATATGGAGATGCAAATACAGTCAAATATGATTTATGCAAAATATAATTCCACTAAAATGTGAATATGTTACATTCCTAGGTCTCTAATTCAGCACATAAAATGACTCTTGCTAGGTAAAGGGTTAAACAGTAGAACTGATAGTACAGGATCTAGAAATAGTGAGATAAAAGAATGAATGTATTCCAGTGGGAAAATACAGAATAGTTGTTAAGAGCATGGCTTCTGAGATCAGAGTATCCCTGTTCTTTTACTTTCTAATAACTTTGGACAAGATACTAAGCCTTTTTCATTATTTATAATGTGGGTTAACAATGCTACATATTTTATATGGTTAAGTTATGAATGAAACAATATATGCAAAGCATAACAGAATTTGAAATGTTGAGGTATTAGATTAATGTCAACTTTATGAGCTATTAGGAGAAAATCTGGACAATCCAGGGAGCCATAGTCAATAACTCTCTTTACGTATTCAGGGCAGCTAAACAATTTGATTCATAGTAAATAACATATGTTACCTTTTGAAGATGAGGAAGGTCATTTATTAAGTGTTACTGGTTTATTTAAATACTTTAGTAAGCCAAGCATGGTGGCTGATGCCAGTAATCCCAGCACTTTGGGAGGTCGAGGCAGGCAGATCATGAGGTCAGGAGTTTGAGACCAGCCTGACCAACATGGTGAAACCCTGTCTCTACTAAAAACACAAAAGTTAGCCGGGCGTGGTTGCATGCACCTATAATCTCAACTACTTGGGAGGCTGAGGCAGGAGACTCACTTGAACACCAGAGGCAGAGGTTGCAGTGAGTCGAAATCACGCCACTACACTCCAGCTTGGGTGACAGAGCAAGACTCTGTCTCAAAATAAATATATTTAAAAAATAAGTACTTTACTAACAACAGACTTACAAAATTTGAGTAAATAAAACTCAAGGAATGGGGGACATTTTTATTTTAGCAGAATTAACTTGCTTCTGTAAATGAGTGAAATGGAGGCAGAATGTTATAAATTATGTAACCACCAGATGTCAGTATTGTCACAAATTAAACCTCAATGAAGGCCTTTTTGAAACGAACTTGGTTTCGTGTTGTATTCAATTAAAGAGTCAAAAATATTGTATTAGAGAAACTCCTTCTTTGGAACTTTCAATATTGTCCTATACGATTGTGGCATGTGACTCATTAAGAATAGAATCCTGTTTAACTTCTGCTTGGTACCCTCACTGTTTTGTGTCACGTTTACTTAGCTTTTGAGTGGAAACCTTTGTCATATTTTATTTGATAAGGTCATGGAGTGTGCAAATTCTATTTCGGTTAAAACTGATTCACTTAAATTACTGAAAATGCTATTTTGTTTATAGCTTATAAAAAAAAACAAAAAACAATAGTCTATTCCAAGCTTGACAAATTATTTAGCTTTGTTCAATATTTTTGCTATGTTGCTGAAATAAGTTCAGCTCTAGAAAAATAATATGAGTCATAAATTAAGATCAAGTTTAGGATTAAGTTGCCAAATTTTGAACAGACTCCCTTAATCCCACACTGTTTAAGATAATATTTCTGATCTATTCACAAAAGGGTAATTAAAGTACTCCTCTCCACCATAAAATGAATTGTTTGTACACTATTTAAATCTTAGATTATTCTTTCAAATTTTCATAAACAAATTTTAAATACTACATTTGAACGCCACAACAAAATTGTCAAAATTACATTTTGCCAAGGAAATATTTACTATTAGGAAAAATCAAATTCCAACTACAATAAGAAACAATATATGTATTGGTAATATTGCATTCTTTTCTTTACATATGTAGTACCAACCTGGTTTACCTGACTTTAAGACAACTTATGAAAACGACCCCTTTGGATTAAAATTTAAGTCACAACTCTTAAGTACAGGTAAGCTGTTATGATGTTATGAATATTGCAAAAAATAAACTCTCTGCATTATATATTAGTGGTAGTAACTGCAAAAGCTTATAACTAAACAGGTGGATTTTATTATCACCTTTAATAATACGGTAAACTTTTAAATGCCTTTTTAATTATTTGCAACAATATATTTACTTTGCTACCACAACTGTTAATATATTATTAAAGATTATTTTTGTGACTCAATGTGTCATGTATAGAGAACAAATGGAGTGTAATGCTTAAGAGAATAAACTCTGGAGCCACGCTGTGCAACTCTGAATCTTAGTTTTACTGCCCCAAATCACCTAAACTGTCTATCTGTTGGTTTCCCCATCTGAAGATGCAGATGATAACGACTGTATCTACATCATAGAATTACCGTGAGCATTAAATCTGCTAAAGGCACTTAGTAATGTATTAAAAAGCACATGGGAATCACATGCACACATGCATGCTATTATTACTGTTATGGTGCCATTTGTTAAGTGTTAATTCATAGTTAATTTGTATTATTCAGCATTTTTTATTTGGATTAGGATGGATAATATCTGAATGCTATATTTATATATTATAATTATATATAAATTAAAACAAAATGTTAACAGTGATTGTCTCTAAATAGTGAGTTCACAGTAACAATGTATTGCCTCTTTTTCAAAATGAGGAGCAAATAATTTTATACCTGTAAAACTATGATAATTTATTTTAAAATAATGTACAAATTTTACCATGTGTTATACTTACACAAGTGTCATCTAGGTGTGTTATTAAAATGGAACATGTCAACTTTCCTAGTATATGCTATGTGTAACTCATTTTGGTAGAAAATGCCAAAGATACTTTATAAGGCCCTCAAACTCAAAAATATTTTAAGTAAAACCTAAGGTAGAATGTAAATGTGAAATATACCATCCAAAAGGAGATGCTTCAGAAAGAGGCATCCAGAGAACTAAATGATGAGATTGGAAGGGGAGTTTGAAGAAAGACAAAATTAATTCCAACACTGGCAGAAAAAATGAGAAAAGGTTTTTTAAGATTTATATCTATAAATTATTCAGCAATTTACCACTTCTGGGTCCGTTCTGATCTCCAAAAGTGATACCGTATCTGAGAGACATCATGAACAAAGACATGTGTCATTTGCTAAGCTTTTCATTTGTCTTCATATCTCTAGTACATGGATGCCATTTACCAAAAGACGATAAACAGAAGAACACTACAGAAAAATTTATCACCCACAAGGGTCATGAATGCACCTGGGATTCAAAACTAATTTTGACGAAAGCCCCATGGCCTGTTAGATCTGCTTCATATACGGTGAGTATACATTGTAAGGTGTATATGTAAGGTATACGTTGGTTGGGCCTGGGAAAGCAGGACATCTCGAAGCTTGGAGGCTTCCAGGTCGTAAGTACATTTGATGCAGGGCGGACAAGCCCAAAAACTGGGGCATAGGCTGGGAAAGTTCGTAGCTTCATACAAGAAAGAATTCAAGAGCAGGCCTGTGGTGTTAGCATCCTTTATTGAAGCGGCAGTGTGCAGCAGCAGCAGAGGTAATGCTCCTTGCAAAGCAGAGATACCTCATAGGCACAATCCCCATGTAGCAGCTCAGGAGCACTTCTGCAGTCATATTTATACCCACTTTTAATTACATGCAAATTAAGGCGTGGGTTATCCAGAAATTCCTGGAAAAGTGGTGGTACCTTCCTGATGCTGCCACAGCAATGGTCAATGGTCATGACACTGGTGGGGCTGTCTCGTGGAGAGATGCTTTCAATGCCTCTTCCCTGTTTCAACCAGTCTTCCATCTGATCTGGAGTTGAGTCGCACCTCCAACCACAGATTCAAAGATTCTCCGATTGGCAATTGGTTGAAAGAGTTAGGTTTGGCTATAGGGGTTAAGTAAGCTTGAGTTAAGGTAAAGTGTGGGGATTGTGGAAGCCAAGGTTCTAGTTATGAAGTCGAAGACTCCAGGTAGCTGGCTTCAGAGACAATAGATGTGAAGGTCTTATCAGACCTTAAAAGATATGAGACTTTCTGCAAAAGAGCGACAGCTTTCCAGGGCCATTTTGAAATACATCAAAAAATAGTACATTTGGGGGTAAAATACTTTTATTTCCTTCAGGGTCCTTCAGGGCCAGTGATGCTACAGCAGTGTCAGGTTGAAATGGGTATCTAATTGCCTCAAAGAGCTGTTTGTCTGTTTTGTCAGTCTTAAGGTCTCTTTTTTAATGTTAATGCTGGTGAGTTGTGCCTGAATTCCAAAGGGAGGAGGGTATAATGAGGCTTGTCCCACCTTTTCTTCCCATCAGAGCCGGAGCTTTCTTTTCAGTTTTCTTTGTGTCCCCTCACTCATGAAGGGGGGCCGTTCATTTGGTTGGGGGGTCGAGGGCTTAGAGTTTTATTTTTGTTTAATGAAGGCTTAAATATTGTAAGAAATTTTTCCCAAATTTCCTCTTATGTCATTTGGAATCACCAGAAGTTCAGTGAATGACACTCACATAAGAAGGCCTGAAAAGTCAGCTCTGCGATACAGTCATTAAAAAAATGGTGGAGCACATACTTTTATCCTGGCTGAAATTCTGCCCTAGTCACATAAGGATGTTTTGTAAGCCCTTTATGTCTAAGCAGAACAAGATGTGAATCTGGATTACAGATACATTTTTAAAGCAAAGATTATTAAATAGCAAATTTTTAAAAATAAGCGATTAAATTTAATACTTGTCTGTCTGCTTTTATACACTTCCTTTGTACCATCTTCCTTCAGAGACACAGAAGGCAACGTGATGCATACAGTGCATTTATGGATCGTGTGGAAGAAAAGTTTACAAAGATATGCAAGAGCAGGTGGGCAAAAAAATTAGGATTTGTTGTTACATACTTTTATTAACTCTTTAACATTACTACTCAATTTCTGTTTTAATAAAACATATTTTATCACATAAATGCTGTACCGTCATAGGAACTATAGGTGAAGTAGTTGCGTGATGCTTAACTGTTGTTTTAAGTGGAGCCTAAAAGAATCCAGTCCCTTTATCAAATAATTATTATTTGAGAATTTCATTGCAACCTGTTTTCAAGGTGCATAATCACCTCTCACAGCTCTCTTTATTCACAGTCAATGTCACCTCTGAGAAGTGGGGAGGAGGGTAGATTAATGTCATAGATAGAGTGTGGGCTTTGAGTTTGATGAAATGAGTTCAAATTAAGAGTAATCTCCCTGCAATTTGTGATCTTGGATTATTTGCTTAAATTTTCTGAGCCTATTTTCTCAGGTTTTTGGAGAATTAAATAAGATGACATATATAAACTGCTGGCACAGTCCCTCATATCTTCTTGATTTATTATTACTATTATTGTGAATGATAATATAGAGATATGACCTTGCATGACCATAGAAAAGTAACATATTGCCTGTGGCTCAGTTTTCTCATCTGTAGAATGAGAGTAATAATAGTACCAACTCTGTAGAGTTACTAGTGAATGGCTGCATTGTCTGGGGAATTACCCGTGGTTTGTTGTCTCATGCTGAGAAATAATTCAGGACACGGACATATGTGGATGGATTAAGGAGCAGAAAGTTTAAAAGAGAGACGAAAGGAGAGAGGAGAGCAGCCCCTTGCCAGAGAGAAACAAAGGTCAGAAAAAGAGGAAGGCAGGCCTACTGCAGCAGATTTTATAGGCAGGCTGGAGGAGGTGGTGTCTGATTTACATAGGGCCCGCAAATTGGTTTAATCAGATGTCATATTTACATAGCATACGAGAAGGCTGGCCACCCCACCCTAACCTTATTATGCAAATAGGCTTTCCACTTGACCAGCACCACCTTCTCTGCTCTTTGCTAAACCTGTGGCTGGTAAAGAGAAGGGAAGAGGGAGCCCCCATTTTGAAGATGCTTAGGCTTAGGTAGTTATTTTCTACCAGCATTCACTGGTGCCGCATCCAGCTTGCTTGTCTGTGTCTGCAGCTGCTTTTTGTCAGAAAATGATTTGGGGCTGCTTTTCATTAAAAAGAAAAACCTTATTGAGGACTTCCATACCCTATCTTCCTATTTTCCTCTTAACTCCTGTATCACTATGAATAGTCAACGTTCGTATTTGTGAAACACTTGGAACATGGCACGTGACACTTAGTAATGGCTACCTAAGTATTTTATGAACAACAATTCAAAACCATGCATTTTTTGTGTACAAAATAAAATATATAAAATGTCTAGGGACTAATGAAGTCAAGAGTTTTATGAAAGATGAGAAAGAGAGGCTACTCAGTGAGATTAGTCTTTGGATTTGTATGAGGGACTACACAGAGTGAACAGCTGGCAAAGAGCTATCTCCAAGAGGACCACATGACAGATGAAAAAAGAGTAGATAGGTGGCCAGAAAGCTGTCTCCACATGGGCAGGAATTCGCTTTAAGTGGTGGGTATGAAGTCATCCTACTAATGATTTGGGATGTAGACTTGTTCTTAGAAAGTTTACAAAACGGTTGTCTTACAATGCAAATATCCTGCCGTTTGGACATAAAATTCTTGATCCGTGTAGCATAGTGGGAGGTCCTCCTATATAGTTGGTGTACTAGAGCTTAGTAATTGGTGGCTCAACATAGAAGAAAATGGCATGGTGGTCCATCACCAAAAGTTTCTTTTGTGAAGGTTGTTTTTTTTTCTTTTTTGAGACGGAGTCTCACTCTGTCACCCAGGCTGGAGTGCAGTAGTATGATCTCGGCTCACTGCAACCTCCGCCTCCAAGATTAAAGCGATTCTCCTGGCTCAGCCTCCCGAGTAGCTAGGATTGCAGGCGCCCACCACCACACCTGCCTAATTTTTGTATTTTTAGTAGAGACAGGGCATCGCCATGTTGGCCGGGCTGGTCTCGAACTCTGGATCTCAGGTGATCAACCCACCTAGGCCTTCCAAAGTGCTGGGATTACAGGCATGAGCCACCGCACCCAGTCACTGAAAGTTTCTTAAAGTGGTTACAGAAAATCATAGATCACGAGAAAAAACTTCATCACCGGGCGGAGAGATCCAAGATGGCCGATTAACAACAGCTCAGGATTTTAGCTCCCAGTGAAAGCACAGAGAGCAAGTGGACGCCGCAATTTCAGACGAATTTCTGTGGAACACAAACTGGGAAATTCTCGACAGAGGAGCCACAAGGGTCGCCAGCGCGACTCTTTTGGCCGGTGCTGCTGTTTTGCCTGCGCCCCGGGGCAGCGCAGCGCAACACTTCTCAGTGCAGAGCATATGCGACTGGGTGCCCCTTGAGTCGGGCTCAGCTGTTCCCATCCCCACAAGGAGAACAGCAATTGGAAGCGCTGAGGACTGAGAGTTTCACAGTAAGCACAGCTGAACCCGGGAAGGCCTAGCTCTGTGGGGAAAGGGCGTCCGCTGAAGGAAAACTAAGAAACAGAAAAAATTTCATCACCAACAAGCTGGACATCCACTCAGACCCAATCTGAAAGTCAGCAATTACAAAGATGACAGGTGGATAAATCCACAAAAATGGGAAGAAACCAGTGCAAAAAGGCTGAGAACACCCGAAATCAGAATGCCTCTCCTCCTAC
>CAUYLG010055374.1:0-39083 GCA_963573385.1 Cacajao melanocephalus
AATTCCACCAGACATACAAAAAGAAGCTGGTGCCACTCCTTCTGAAACTATTCCAAACAATCCAAAAAGAAGGAATCCTTCCCAAATCATTTTATGAGACCAACATCATCCTGATACCAAAACCCAGCAGAGACTCAACAAAAAAAGAAAACTTCAGGCCAATATCCATGATGAACATAGATGCAAAAATCTCCAATAAAATACTGGCAAACCAACCGCAACAGCACATCAAAAAGCTTATCCATCATGATCAAGTAGGTTTCATCCCAGGGATGCAAAGCTGGTTCAACATATACAAGTCTATAAACGTAATCCCCACATAAACAGAACCAAAGACAAAAACCACAAGATTATCTCAATAGATGCAGAGAAGGCTTTCAACAAAATTCAACAGTCCCTTATGGTAAAAACTCTCAATAAACTAGGTATCAATGAAATGTATCACAAAATAATAAAAGCTACCTATGACAAACCCACAGCCAATATCATAATGAATGGGCAAAAACTGGAAGCATTCCCTTTGAAATCTGGCACTAGACAAGGTTGCCCTCTCTCACCACTCCTATTCAATATAATATTGGAAGTTCTAGCCAGAGCAATCAGGCAAGAAAAAGAAATAGAGAGTATTCAATTAGGAAAGGAGGAAGTCAAATTGTCTCTATTTGCAGATGGCATGATTGTATGTTTAGAAGACCCCATCATCTCAGCCCAAATCTCCTTAAACTGATAAGCAACTTCAGCAAAGTCTCAGGATACAAAATCAATGTGCAGAAATCACAAGCATTCCTATACACCAACAACAGACTAAACGAGAGCCAAAGCAAGATCAAACTCCCATTCACAATTGCTATGAAGAGAAAATACCTAGGAATACAACTAAAAAAGGATGTAAAGGACCTCTTCAAGGAGAACTATGAACCACTGCTCAAGGAAATAAAAGAGGACACAAACAGATGGAAAAACATTCCATGTTCATGGTTAGGAAGAATCAATATCATGAAAATAGCCATATTGCCCAAAATAATTTATAGATTCATTGCTATCCCCATCAAGCTTCCTCTGACCCTCTTCACAGAACTGGAAAAAAAAACACCTTAAACTTCATATGGAAACAAAAGAGAGCCCACATAGCCAAGACAATCCTAAGCAAAAAGAACGAAGCTGGAGGCATCATGCTACCTGACTTCAAACTATACTATAAGACTACATTAATCAAAACAGCATGGTACTGGTACCAAAACAAAGATATAGACAACAGAACAGAACAGAGGCCTTGGAGGCAATGCTACACATTGACAAACATCTGATCTTTGACAAACCTGACAAAAACAAGCAATGGGGAAATGATTCCATGTTTAATAAATGGTGTTGGGATAACTGGCTAGCCATATGCAGAAAACAGAATCTGGACCCCTTCCTGACACCTTACACTAAAATTAACTCCAGATGGATTAAAGACTTAAACATAAGACCTAACACCATAAAATCCCTAGAAGAAAACCTAGGCAAAACCATTCAGGTCATAGGCATAGGCAAGGACTTCATGACTAAAACACCAAAAGCATTGGCAACAAAAGCCAAAAGAGACACATGGGCTCTAATTAAACTTCAGAGCTTCTGCACAGCAAAAGAAACAATCATTAGAGTGAACAAGCAACCAATAGAAGGGGAAAAAATTTTTGTAATCTACCCATCTGACAAAGGGCTAATATCCAGAATCTACAAAGAACTAAAGCAGATTTACAAGAAAAAAAACAAACAAACCCATTCAAAGTGGGCAAAGGATATGAACAGACATTTTTCAGAAGAAGACATATATGAGGCCAACAAACATGAAAAAATGCTCATCATCATTGGTCATTAGAGAAATGCAAATCAAGCTATCAGATATTTATTTATTCTTCAAAGATTTATTGAATGAATACTGTCCTAGGTACTGGGAATATACCAGTGAAAAAGACAAGATTTCTACCTTCATGGGGATTACATTCCAGCATGGAGAAGCACTATATATGAATAAATGCGCCACATAGTCTCAGTTCCTATGAAGAATAATAAAAGGTTGACAGGAAAAGCATCTCTGAGGAAGTGACACTTGAATAGTGCCTTGTGAATATCTGGCAGATGAATGTTCCTGAAAGAGGGAATGACAGGTGCAAAGGCCCTCAGGAAGGGATAAGTTTGTGTGTCTAAAGAACAGCAGGGAGGCAAGTGAACAAAGGGAGAGAGTGGTAGATGGGGAAAGATAAGTACAAAAGTCGTGTTGCCCATGGTAAGGATTTTAGAGTTTCTGCAAGCAAGACAAAAAGTCATTAGAAGAATTTTCTCAAGGGAGTGACATGTTATGAATTATATCTTACAAAACGCACTCTGACTGCTGGGAGATTCTGGGGGCCAAAGGTGGAAGCAGAGAGAGAATTTAGGAAGTTAATGCAGTAATAAAGGTTAGAGCTGATAGTGGCTTGGAGCAGGGAGGTAACAGTCAAGGAGATGAGAAGTGGTTGGATTCTAGATATATTTTGAATGTGGAACTGGCAATTTTGATGGCTGATTATGTATGAGATAGGAGAAAAAGAAGTCAAGCAAGGAAATTCTATGCAGCTGATTTCGGGCAATCTGTGGTTTACAGATGAATGGATTATTATTGTCTAGCAGTAAAAGTGATGGTTGGGGGGTAGGGGATACAGAAAGGAGTAGAAGGAGTCAGTGAAATTCTCCAGACTCCCCAAATAATCATTTTGGTCAGTAGTTAAAACAGAGAGATATGAGAGAGAGAGAGGGAGAGAGGGGGAGAGAGAGAGAGAGGGAGAGAGGAGGAGGAGGAGAGGAAGAAGAAGAAAAAGAAGAAGGAAAAGAAGGAGGAGGAGGAGGAAGAAGAAGAGGAAGAGAAAGATGAAGGAGAAGAAATAATTTCTGGGAGGAAGAAATGCTACACTAGATCTCAGGCTCTTGTTGATGGTCATTGGAGATGGCATTGGAAGCCTCTGAAGCTCATCTGCTAAAGAAAAAGTGTCTTTTGCTGGAAGGAATCAAACATAGGATCAGTCCATTCTGGATTCTGAGAAATGTGGATCTCTTTCCTCAGGGTAGCCTAGCAACCACCAGCCTGGAACAGCACATCAGCAATGCCTGTGTCACCTATTACAGTGACCATTCCAAATCCAATGTCACTGGAATCCAAAAAGGAACTTGATTTTTAAAACCCTTCCTCTAATTTCTCTCTCAGAGGGAGTCAGTCACCCACGGCAAGTGTGGACAGTAAACATCGCTTTCTAGGAAAGTTACTTTGTTTAGAGATATGGATGTATTTACAGGGCATCAGGTTGGTTAGGAAACTTTTCTCTATAACAATAGAGCAGTGCAGCCTGTAGCAAATTGAAAGCTGAAGTCTCTTTCTACTCAAGTAGTTAATGAATCTACTGTATATGTCTGTATATTACAACATTCCATGGCTCCTTTGCTGGCTGCTAACCTTTCTCACCCTGAACTCAGAAGTTATATCAACCATTCATTTACTTACAGCTTCATTGAGATCTAATTCACATACCATACAGTTCACCATTTTAAGTCTACAGTCCAATGGAGTTTTATGTACATTTTTGTTGATGTATAACATACGTATATAAAAGGGGACAAAGCATAAATGAACAGCTGAAGAATTTTCAAAATGAACATAATCAGAAAGCCAGCTTTCATCTTGCTGCAGCCCCCAGAGCCCTCCTCATGTTCCCTTACTGGCATTACCCATTCCCAAGGATAACCAGTATTCTGACTTTTATCAACGTAGATTAATTTTGCCTGTTTTAAAACTTTATAAAAATGAAATCCTATAGTATGCAGTCTGTGTCCAGCTGCTTTTGTAAATTTTTGCTGTGAAATTCACTCACGCTGTTAGGAGTATTTGTAGATGATTTATTCCCCTTGCTGTATCGTGTACCATTAAAGAACTATAATTCTCTTTTTTGTCCATATTGCTCTTGATGGATAGCTGTATAGTGTACCATTAAGGAGCTATAATTCATTTTTTTGACCATATTGCTATTGACGGATATTTAACATTTTCATGTATGTGTTTGGAGAACATTTTCTGGGACATTTACCTAAAAGCGGGTCATAGTAATGTGTATATGCAGCTTTAGTAGATACTTCCAGTTTTCTGAAGGGGAATATACTACATTACATACCCATTAGCAAGGTATGAGAGTTCTGGTTGCTTCTTTACTTCACCCACACTTGGTGTTGTTATCAAGCTTTCTCAACGTCATCTTCCTGGACTCTGGCAAGAGGGCCCCTGAGTAAGCTTCAGGTACCTTATATTATCTGTATGTATGCACTCTGCTGGAGAGACTCCATGGTTTGCTACAAATTTTCAGAGGGGCCCTTGTTCCAGAGAAGGGCAAAAAACGCTGCTTCCAGTTTTCAGCTTTCTTATAATCTCTAATACTGTGGTGAAACAGTGTTTTATTTGGGCCAAGATTTCTCTTGGAAAAGCTGATACTGCTGAGTAGCTGTCTCTATTTTTGAAAAGCACATTATTCAAGGCCAGAGCACTCTGGAGTTTTGCTAGTGCTGGTGTGCATGTTGAGCAATATGTTGGAGATATCCAAAAATTATATGCCCTAAATAAAGGGATGATATTTATTGAGATACTTTAGATGCCTGTACTATTTGATCAAATAAACACTTATGTGTTTACAAATTGAAAGAGTGAGAAAGTTGGCACAGATAAACAGATTTTAGTCATGGGCATTATTCTGCTTTGGAAACAATCTCTTGGCATGATGGCATGTCCTGATGGTTAGAAATGTGATACAGCTGGAAATGGCTGATACAAGCAGCAAATAATTAGGCTCACAAAACCCTGCATCCTTCTGAACACACCCTTATTCTTTGAGATCCATGTATGGACTAATTTTGGAGACTCTATCTATCTGTCTATCCATTCATTCATCCATCCATTTCCATCCTTACATTTGTCCATCCAAGCATCCATTCATCCATCCAACCATCCCATGCTTGTCAAACACCAATTGTATATATAATATTCTTAAGCATTATGGGATGATACAAATGATTGGTTCCTTTTCTGATATAGCTGGAGAGAGAAGACATACCTACATGGAATACCTAGAGAATACAGCACTATCGAGATAACATGGGCAAGTATAAGTTAAGACGGTAGGGATTCAAAATGGAGTGAACTTGATGTGCAGAGCACTGATGGGCGGTGAGGTGAAGCTTGGAAGGCTTCTTGAGGAAGTCAGTCTTGAGCTGTGCAAAGAAAGTTGTTTATACTTTGCACTGATGGATATTAGAAGATAAAAAGCCTTTGAGGAAAAGATGCAGTGATGGTACACTGATGAGGATAACCTGCTGACATCAGGGAAACTGCTTGACCAGAGTACAGAGGCAGCCACCTTCTTCTTGGAAGGCACTTTCTTCTTGGCAGCCACCTTCTTCTGGCAACCTTGAGAACCAGGCACAGGAGCTTGAATTTGTTCCAGTGAGCAAGGGGACAGTCCATTTGGAGAAGAGGTAGGATGAGGCTGCCCCCTTCTGGTTCTTTGTGCAGTCCATTCATGCTTCCATCTGAAGACACTTGCTAGGGCCTCTGCCTGGCTGGAGCATTCTCCCCTCCAGATATTCACATGATTTCCCCCCTCACCTCTTTCGTCTCTTCATTCAACTGTCACCTTCTCCTTGAGGCCTTCCTTAACATCACTTGAATTAAAATTGCAACCAACCTCCACCTGCCAACACTTCCTCTTTGCCTTCTCTACTACTTCGTCTTCATAGTACTTTTTGCCTTCTAATCTACTACATGATTTTCTTATTTATTTTGTGTAGTGTTTATTTTGTTAGGGTTTTGTTGTTGTTGTTGTTGTTTAAACCTACTCGAATATAAGCTCCCAGGAGAGCAAAGACTTATCTGTTGTGCCTCCAGTGCCCAAAACAGTGCCAGGCATACAGGAGGCACTCAAGAAATATTTGTTGAATGAATGAAGGAACTGATGTGACAGCCATTCGAGGATGGACTGGACTAGGCCTTGTGTGGGAACAGGAGGAACAGCCACAAAAATGATCTGGCTGATCACTGAGCCCATCATTAGCTTCTATCCAATTTGCAAAAATCTCGAGTGGTTACCTGATCTAAATGCCTTCCAGAGACCATCTCTGGACCAAATGAGAAGTGGTTCATAGAGCAGACACCTGACAAGAGCTTGAACTCTATTTTTCATGTGTAATTTCTTGTATGTCACTTATGCTGTAATAAAGCTGTTTAAGAACAAAGAACTTGAGCTCTACATACACACAGCTCAGGTTAAGTTCATTTTCTGCAGTATGCAACTGTGTGGCCTTGGACAAGTTACTCAACCCTCTTTGTTGCGAAACTGATCTGCAAGATGAAACTATCAGCAGCTTATTCACCGGGTTGTTGCGAGGATTAAGTGAGTTAACTTAAACCTATTAGCCCAGTGTCTGAAAAATGGTGTTCAATCATTATAATTAAAAGGAAAGGCTGGGAAGCTTCATGATTAAGAGCATTGGCCTTTGAATGTCTGAATTTAAATCCTGCTGCCACCTACTAGCTGTGAAATCTTAGGCAAAATATAATTATTTAATCTCTGTATGCTTCAGTTTCTTCATCTGAAAAGGACAAGATGGTCCCTATCTCATAAGGTCACTGTGAAGACTGAGTCAGTATATATGAAATGCACAGAACAGGGCCTGAACAGAGTAAGCACTCAATACTACTTGTTGTCATTATTGCTTCTTCTTATTCCTGGAGGGCTTTGCCTGGTTTCTCAGCCACTACCACCCCTGTCTTCACCATTTCTTTCTATGTGGACAATCCCAGACCTTTTGCATGCTATGGTGCTGCTGAAAGATTCCAAAAATGTAACATTGCCATTGTCTGCACCTCGCTCCAGTTTCACCCATGCGATGGTGCAATCAGAAGACAGTGTCAGTGCCAATTCTGGGTGCTTAGAAATTTTAGCAAGCAATTCTATAGGAAAAGAATCTAATTATTTGATCAAAAAAATGGGGAAAAATTTTAAAAGACATTTCTCAAAAGAAGACATACAAATGGAAAATAGACATGTGCAAACCTGCTCAACCTTATTGAATATCAGAGAAATGAAGATCAAAACTACAATAAAATAGCATATCTCCCCAGTAAAAATGGCTTATAACCAAAAGGCAGGTAATAACAAATGCTGGTAAGGATGTAGAGAAAAGGGAGTATTTGCACACTGTTAGTGGGAACGTAAAGTAGTACAACCACTATGGAGAGCAGGTTGGAAGTTCCTCAGAACACTAACAATGGAGCTACCATATGATCCAGGAATCCCTCTGCTGTATATGTACCCAAAAGAAAGGAAATCAGCATATCGAAGAGGTATCTGCACTTCCATGTTTGTTGCAGCTCTGTTCACAACAGCCAGCATTTGGAAGCAGCCTAAGTGTCCATCAGCAGATGAATGGATAAAGGAAATGTCATACGTATACACACTGAAGTACTATACAGCCATAAAAAGAATGAGATCCTGTTATTTGAGATAACATGGATGAAATTGGAGATCATTATATTAAGTGAAGTAAACTAGGCACAGAAAGACAAATGTCACATGTTCTGACTTATTTGTGGGGTCTAAAAATCAAAACAATTGAACTCATGCACATAGAGAGTAGAGGATGCTTACCAGAGGTTGGGAAGGGTAGTGGGATGGTGGTGGGAGGAAGGTAAGGATGGTTAATGGGTACAAAAGACGAATAAAGAGTAAATAAGACCTACTGTTTGATAGCACAACAGGGTGACTATAGTTAATAATTTAATTGTACATTTAAAAATAACTAAGAGAGTATAATGGGATTGTTTGTGACACAAAGCATAAATGGTTGAGGGGATAGGTACCTCATTTTCCATGATGTGATTATTATACATTGCATGCCTGTATTATCAAAACATCTCATGTACCCCATAAGTATATACACCAACTATATACCCAGAAAAATTTTAAAAAATTTTAAAAATTAGAAATGTGAACAAGGGTCATGAAATAGGCACATGGACAGAAGAAGACAACCATTTGCCCAAGCACAGTTTGCAGGACTTCCCCTCTCCTCCCTGATGGGAGAGAGTAATTTTCTCTCAGATTGGAAGTAGAGGTCAAAAGAAAAGCTTGTTCCTTCAAATTAGTTTATGGCCCCAAAACAACCCTTGTTCATAACTGTAAAACTGATTGAGGGGAGGGTGGCTTACCCTGGCTCCCAATGGTTAGAAAGGCAGGTTCCCATGAACGTCAGAGGAGACATTCTGAGAGAAAAAGATCACTCCTCAGGAACTAAATCTGAGACGGACCAGGCCACCTGTTTCTACTGATAGGAACCAGGTCCAGCATCAAGAATATGATGGCAAAAGGGCTTCTCAAATATGACAGAAATTGATGTGTGGGGTCTTTGTCTCTAGAACATAGGTCAGGAGGAGAGCAGGACGTGTAGAACATTGATGTTGACAATAGTAATGGACGTGTCACGCAGCCAGCCTGTTTCTAAGAGCCACTTACTCACTCATTAGGTGACAATTATAGAACGTGGAGTTCAAATGTTTTAACTGAATGTACAGGCTGCAAACTGAGGCCATGTGACAAACAGTTTGGTTACTGTTTTTCAGAAAATCTGCTTTAAAAAGTCAAAAAATAAATCTACATGCCAGGAATTCCGATGCTAGGAATTCATCCAAAGGAGATTTATCAAAAGTGTGGTCATGGATTTATGAGTAAGAAGTGGTTGTATAAATGATAGTACACTTATAATGATGACAAAACCATTAGCAATATCCATTTAGTGCATGCATCCTGTGTACCACGTATAATCTCCATTATTCCTACAGTACACCCAAAATAGGTATCATGATTCCAATTCTAATGATAAGAGAACTGAAGCTTACAAATGTTGAACAATTTGCCTGTAGTCATACAGTTATTATTTTGAAGAACCAGTTCAACTCAGTTCTGCTGGGCTCTTAAAAGCCATCTTGTAATCCTTCTCATGAGATTCTAGTACAGAGCCTCTAACATTTTTACAATCTTAAAAATTATTGAGAATTCCAAGTAACTTTTATTTTTGTGGCTCTGTCTCTCTCTACTTGCCATATTATAAATTGAAATTGAGAATCTTAAAAATATTTATTGACATAACTTAATTACTTCATAATAACCCTGCTATAAGTAAACAAAATAGACTTGTATTTAAAAAACTATTTTCTAAAACAAATAAAATGAGTGAGTGGCATTAATTTACATTTTGCATATCTTGGACACATCTGGCTTGATAGAAGACAGTGACCATGGCAGATGCTGTGAATCAAATTGAACTACCAATAGCTTCCACTCATGAGCTATGAGATCCCAATGTAGTCATTTAAACTTATCTGAGCTTTATTTTCTTTACCTGGAAAAGGAAGAAATAACTTCTGCTGTGCCTACCTAACAGGGTTGGTGTAATGATGAAAGAAAAATGCTGTGTGTAATTAGACTTTGTAACTTAGGCACATCCTAGGATGAGGACTTATGCTAATGTCTTCTCATGATTTCTTCAGAAGAACAAGCCTCCCTGGACAATGTTCAAAACACTAATGATCCCTGGACTGTTTCTATCATGGCCAAATCTGAAGCCCGAAACTCTTGCTGTGCCTGTGGTTGTATAATCTTATAAACTTAGACGTTTCCTCCTTACCCTACTTATTCCCTGAAGCTTGAAGATCTGCAATTTTTTTATGAGTCTCACAATAGGTCTTTCCTGTGTTTATCAGAAGTTTTTCCTAATCTTATAAAAGACCACTTGCTTTTATGAATTTAGCTAAACTAAACTGTTGCCTGCTTAGACATAAAACACCAAGGACATTAAAAGGTAAAGCGTTTTATTCTGCTTCACGGTAGTTTTCCTTACATATTACTTGGTTTCCATTTATTCCGCTTTTGGTTTTAGAGTTTTGAGCAAACCTCATTTCTAAGAGCATTCCTGAGTTAGGAGGGCTTTAACACCTGGTCTTTTACACCATTACATTACTGGAATTAGTGTTATTTGGGCAACTCTCAATGTTTTGGGGACCCCATTGAATGAGAATACCTATAATTCAGCTAAGGTGACATTTCAACTGGATTACTCAGCTGGGATCTGTCAAATAGAGTCTTGGAAGGGGCCCCTTCCTACCTTTATCACAGCACTTCCATATGACATGTACTGCACAAGTAACTTGTCTCTGGAAAAAGGAAGTAGGGATGGTGGAGCGGTGCCTATCTTATGTGTCTTGATGGAAGGTTAATATAGAAGGATGTGGCCGGATGCAGTGACTCACACCTGTAATCTGAACACCTTAGGAGGCTATGGCAGGTGGATTACCTGAGGTTGGGAGTTTGAGACCAGCCTGGCCAACATGGTTAAACCCCATCTCTACCAAAAATACAAAAATTAGCTAGGCATGGTAGTGCACACCTGTAATCCCAGCTACTTGGGAGGCTGAGGCAGGAGAATCACTTGAACTAGGGAGGCAGAGGTTGCAGTGAGCAGATTGCATCACTGCACTCCACCCTGGGCAACAGAGCAAGACTCTGTCTCAAAAAAAAAGAAAAAAAATATATATATACATATATATAGAAGGATGCACAGGATGCTTTTGTTGGTCAGGGCTCCACATGCTGGTCATGGTCAGTTAGTTAACTCTGCCTTGATCCAAAAGCTGTCCTTCATCTTTTCCCAGGCCAAGCCCCATGTGTCAGACTGAGCTCTCACTTTCTGAATCAATTGTCTTTATGTTTCCAAGAGCTGCCATGGTTGTTGGTGCAGACACTGTTCAGTGACAGACAGACAGCAATTAACCACATCTGCTGGGCTCACATTCTGCTTCAAATCATCTGGTGGTGATTTCTGGCAGAACCAATGTGTTTGTGAAAGCAAGCAAACAAAAAACCCTACATAATTAAATTGTTTGGCTGAATACTAATTTCTTCCACTCTATCTTTTTCTTAATGGATTTTCAAGCAAAAATGTGCTGTTCTTCCCACTTATGATGTGGCTATTCAACTGCTTATGGTTTTATCTCTTTGTGATTCCCTTTACTTGTGGGCAAAACACCACACTGATAGTCCAGAAAGATGACTGTGTACACCAGTAATAGATGCACATTGCCCTCTTTGCTATTTGAGTTCTATCCCACACCCACTTTGTACAAGTGCATCATGTTGAGGAGGCAGGGTTGGGCACTACTCTGCTGATGGGATCTGCAGAGACCAGAGTGGATCTGGGTTCAAGGGGAGACTTAAAAACAAGTAGGATAGATAGTTATAACATAAGGAACTAAATACAAAAGGTCAGTTTAAAAATCAGGACATCGTATTTCAAATAAATGACAAGTTCAAGGTCACACAGCTGAGAAGATATCAAGCATGTACTGTGAACCTACTCTGTGCCAGCAGTCTCTGCCAGCAGGTCCTAGGCATACAAAGATTATAATTACAATAGTAGCAGCTGCAGTAATAATATTGATTGAGAACTTACAACATGTCAGCCACTGTTCAAAGTGACTTACATGTATCAACACACTTCATCTTTCTAACATGCCTCCAAGATAGTTACTATGATCACATTTCACTGGTGAGTTAATTGAAGCACAGAGAGGTTAAGCAACTTAACAGAGCTAGTGAGTGGCAGACTGTGACTCAACCCGGGGAGACTGGCTCCAGAGCCCATGCTTTTGCAGCGTAGGGCCCAATGAATGACATAGAATAGTACATGCATGAATCTGACGCAGTGGAGTTAGTGGCAGATGAAAGAGAAACAAAAAGAAGACCACCTAGCCCAACTATTTATAGTAATCTGGGTGTACTTCCTGGAAGAAGATGATGGAGTCAATAGATGTTGAATTACAAAGACTGCTATCTGGGGCCTGGAAGATTACACAACTCTCTTAACTCTGTGCCAGTCAGCTTAGGAGAAGCAGAGCTAATGAGGATTGACTTTTCCTTTGTGAAGAATGATCCCTGGATCAATCCACAGGTTTCTGCTGAGCAAGTATTATGTATTGAACTCTGATGGAGGAAGGATAAGTGGAGGTTTTCAGGTCAGCATGCAAGTTGTATGGAACATGAATTATTTCTCAATAAAGCTGATTATAAAACAAAACCAACATGCACTCACCAGTCAGCAGTTGCTTCTAAATACCATTCTCTTGATAAAAGGAAAGGCTTCTTGGACAAATGACAGATTTAGGGCTTGGGCAGAGAAAACAGAAGATGAGTCTGGAGAATCCTCTAGTGCCAGAAATGAAAAAAAAAAATGCTCAACAGACAAAAGGATGAAGGCATCTCAAAGGGACACAGGCGCCGAACTGAAGGAGTGCCCAGAGGTAGAATAATTTGAGCGACAAATAAATAATATAGTATTAGATTATAACACAAGGTATAAAATACATATATATATGCATATATATATGTCCACTGTTATAAATGATTGAATAAGCGAATCAAAGGTGGGAAAGAGGAAAATCTTCCTTAGAAAATAATTCAAAAAATTTGTGGGGATTCTCCCTCTCTAGGAAGTGGAGGTTAGCTCCCACCATCCCCTCTTGAGGATGGTCTGAACTTAATGACTCTTTTCCAAAGAACAGAGCATGGAAGATGGGTGAATAGCAGCTCTACAGTGGAGAGACCTGACAGACACCACCTTAACCAAGGAATCAAGGTTAACATCATCAGCGATAAGTCATATTGATAACATGTGCCCTTTGAGGTAACATGATGACAAGAGCACTTGGTCTTTGTGGTAGTTTTCCTCAAAATTCATAGTCCCAATCTAAAAATGAAAAAAGTAACTTCAGACAGATCCAGATTGAGGGACATTCTACCAGATACCTGACCAGTGTTCTTCAAACTTCAGAGGTTATGAAAAATGAGGGACAACTGAGAAACTATCACAGAGCATAGGAGACTAAGAAGACAGGACAACTAAGTGAAATGTGATGTCCTGGATGGGATCCTGCAACAGAAAAAGGATATTTGGTGGATACGTGCATGAAATCCAAATAAAATCTGAAGTTTAGTATATAGTGATGTACCAGTGTCAATCTCCTGGTCTTGGTGATTAATGTACCATGTAATGTAGATGCTAACATTAGAGAAATCTAGGTGAAAGGTATATGGGAACTTTCTGTACTATCTTTGCAACTTTTTTGTGAAACAATCATTGCTTAAAATAGAAACTACATTTAAAACATAAAGCATAAAAGAAAGTCAGCAAGTGTCAATATGCTAATCAACTAGAACTTCCATGCATTGCTGTTGGTAATGTAAAGCAGTGCAACACCTGTGGAAAACAATTAAACTTAGAAAGTTAAACCTACACCCACCATGTGACACAGCCATTCCACTACTAGGCATTTAGCCAAGAAAAGAACAAACATATGTACACAAAAAAGACCTGTACATGAATGTTCATAGCAGTTTTGTTTACAGTGGATCAAAACTAGAAATAGTTATCAACAGGTGAAACAAAGCATGGAGCATCCATACAATGAAAGGTCTACTACTTAGCAATAAAAAGGGACAAATGGAAACTTGGACAAATCTCAGAAATATCATGCTGAGCAAAAGACACCAGATACAAAGGTGTACATATTGTATGAATCCATATAAAAAATTTTAAAACAGGCAAAAACAATCTATAGTGACAGAAAACTGAACAGTGGTTGCCCAGGGCCAGAAAGGGGACAGGAATTGTCTAGGAAGCAGAAAGAGGGAACTTTCTGGAGTGATGGGAATGTTCTATATCTTGATTGGAGTGGCAGTTACATAGGTGTATACATGTGTTGAAACTCCCCAAATTGCATGTTAAATTATTTAATGTGGGTACATTGTTGAGGAGATAATTGGTCCAAGGAAACAAAATTTTAGTTAGATAGGAGAAATAAGTTCAAGAGATCTATTGTACAACATAGTAACTATAGTTAAAAACAATGTATTGTAGTCTTGAAAATTGCTAAGAGAATAGATTTTACGAGTTCTCACTTTGCAAAATGATAGGTATGTAAGGTAATGCATATGTTAATTAGCTCCATTTAGCCATTCCACAGGGTATACATACTTCAAAATATTACATTGTACATTATAAATATATACAGTTTAAATGGCAGGTTAAAATAAAAAAATAACTTTTAACTATAAAAAACAAAATACGGAAACTAAGCTAAACTAAAATGAGTACATTGTATATAAATTACACCTCAATAATGTAAATTAAGAAGTGTGACAATTAATTTTATGTGTCAACCTGGCTAGATATTTGGACAAACATTATTCTAATGTTTCTATCAAGCTATTTTTAAGATAAGGTTAACATATAAATCAGTAGACTTTGAGCAAAGCAGATTACCTTCTGTAATGCAGATGGACCTCATCCAATCAGTTGAAGTCCTTAAGAGAAAAAGACTGACATCTCCCAGGAAAAGAGGGAATTCTGCCAGCAGACTCCCTTTGAAGTCAAACTGCAACTCTTCCCTGGGTCCATGGCCTACCCTGCAGATTTTGGACTTGCCATCCCCCTCAATCAACATGAGCTAATTCCTTAAAATAAATCTGAATCCTTCTCTCTGTCTCTGTTTCTCTCTCTGTCTCTCTATCCATCTATATCTATATAATCTATCTATATCTATGTATGTATGTTTGTATGTATGTATGTATCTATCTATCTATCTCCTGTTGGTTCTGTTTCTCTAAGGAATCCTGGCTGAGAAGAAACGTAAGGTTGTATCTCAACCTTTCCCTGAGAATCTTATGGCCTTGTTGGAGAGAGAAGACCAACATGGCCACAGAATTAATACAAGAACAAATATGAAATCTCTTATTTCACAATTCTAGTTTCTCTGCCTACAACATCAACACAAGGTGCTTCTTTGTTGAATGACTCAGAGTTTGGGGGAAATTTTCATTGACTGAGGACCTTAAGTTATTCTGATTCGGTTGAAAGATGCTGTCAGAATGCGCAGCCTGGCTTCTGAGTCAGGTTTTCAAATTGTCTCAAAGTGGGTTTTTTGTATGTCTCTTAAGCACCATCAACAGGTTAATCCTCCCAGAGGTTATTTATTTTTAATCCTTGGAACAATGTGTTCCCTTTACCTGTGTCGAGCTATCCCCGCAGGAATAACCAGGTGGTATAAACATGTCTGGAAGAGAAGCTTGAAGTTGTCTAATCTTTCTGCTTTGACTTTGCTGATCTCTGGGAACTCCTGTGTTGACCTAGCACATCTGAGTCCTTGGGAAAGCTTTCTGGGCCCTGCTTTGTGGTTTTTCTAACAGACGATTGCATTCTTGTGATTGGTTTTTCATCCACTTCTAAGTTGTATCATGCTTATAGTTATAATTTTCTGACTCTCTAGGCACACAGAGGCTCCTGACTCTGAGATATTTGCAAGTATCATTGGCAAATAAGATTTCCTTAGTTTAACTTCACTTATGTACTGGTATTTAAATTTTATATGGTAAGGGCTCCAATTTCAGAGATGAATCTCTTTACTGTGCTTGGTGTGGTAGTGAACTTAACAGAGAATTTTGCTGGAAATCTCTATGCCAAAATCTTAGATGGGGTTCTGAGGACACAAGGAGCTAAAAACTTGAGTGTGTATCATGTATTGATAACTCACATGATTTTGCCTGCAGACATTTACCAACTTGGCAGATTACCTACTTTTACATTGTAAATATTTCCTTTTAAAAATATCTTGTACCTCACAGGGCAAATCATACCCCTTCAGGGGGCCGTTCCCACCTGTATGGAATCCAATTACCTACTTAGATTGTAACAACTTGTGGAGGACATTGGATAACATGGGGCGAGAGGTAAAACTTCTTTGACTGTATTTGTATTTTTCTGTAGTAAGTTTAGTCCTTCAAAGAAAGAAAGTACAATATATCTCTAATGCCTAGCACATTGTGAGCATATGGTAACACCGAGTAAAGATTTGTGAAATGAATGAATGAACTTGTTTCTAACCTCTACAAGAATAAGATGTCAAACAGATTGATATTTGTATACTAATGATGAGTGGGGAGGAGATTGGATGTCACTCAGCCTTCTTGGAATGATGTTTCAAATTTTGGAAATCTTGGGTACATAGCAAAATTAGACTTCTGGGTCTTTGATTCACCATGTTGCCCAAACAAGCCATAAGTAAGCACACATAAAGCTTTTTTGTTTTTCTCTTACTTTAAGTTCCGGGATACACGTGCAGAACGTGAAGGTTTGTTACATAGGTATACATGTGCCATGGTGGTTTGCTGCACCTATCAACCCATCATCTAGGTTTTAAGCCCCACATGCATTAGCTATTTGTCCTAATGCTCTCCCTCCCCTTGCTCCCACCCCCCCCGACAGGCCCCAGTTTGTGATGTCCTCCTCCCTGTGTCCATGTGTTCTCTTTGTTCAACTCCCATTTATGAGTGAGAACATGTGGTGTTTGGTTTTCTGTTCCTGAACACACATAAAGCTTAACTGAAAACTCCATAGATATGATTTGCTGCAGCTCTGTGATCCTTGTTAAAGAGTTAAATTTATGAATGTTCTCTAGAAGTTAGTAACTTAGGAATCCGTATCTAGAAATAGTCCAGTTACAACATGCCTCTATTTATTGTGCAGGAAGTGTTATCATAAATTAAATATGGCTTGAGTGGTACGGATTTATAATAGGAAAGCTACATAGACAGCATTGATTATGCAGTAAAAGCAATATTGGGTGAATTTGGAAAACAACATTTTTCTTCTTGAAGTTAGTTTCTAATACTATTTGACTAGTTATTTAAAATGGAAAATTACAAAAATAAATAAAATTACATGGAAAATTACATCTGTCTTTCTTCTTTGAATCCTCATCTGAATGCAGATTCCCAGTGATGCCCCATGGAAGGCTCCCCATGCAGAAGAATGGGACCACATGACAATGAAGGAGCTGTTGGACAAGGTCTGCTGGACTAAGTAAGTCTTGCCATTAGGCACAGGCATTTATTATGACCACCTTTCAGTTTTCTTTAGCAATACCATTCAACAAGTATGGGACAAGTCGCTGCTTTGTGTCTAAAACCACATCACCAGCCAAGTGGAATGCTGAAAAACACTGGAATTGGCTCCTACCCTAAACATATCTGTACACATGACTTATTTCGTTGGAATAGTTTTATATCACAAAGATGGTATTACCCTATGAAGTCCTCAGAACAGACCAGAAGGTACCACCTTCTTTATCTAAAACAGCTTAAAGACCATCAGCTTAAAACTCTCATTTGTCAAGTTGTTGATGTAGGCCAATTTTTGTATTCCTCACTGGTGGTCAAATGTGAACATGGTTATCATGCACATTTGCATTGCAACACCTTATGTGATGTAGTGCAACTCTTCAAGGACTTAAAGAAGAACCTCTAAAGCCTTTGTCTAGATTGTTCCCGACTACAGGGGAAACGTGTGACTGGAGGACTGCTTCCCTTTAGTGAACAAACAAGTACCCATAAGTTAAGCGTTAAATTCTTGTTGGCAGAACTGGAAACTGTAGAGAAATTGGGAAGGCAGTATAGACAGACCACAAGGAGAGGTCACACTGCTCTTGGACAGCAGGGAAAATGGAAAGGATTGTGAGGGTTCCAATTCAAACACACGGTAAATTTGTGGTAAACAACATAAGAGAAATGGAAGCCAAATTCAAGGAGACCGTTCTGTGTTGCTAAAGAGCATTAGTTGAGAATATGTTTGGCTCTGGGGTTAATTTCTTCATTCTTAGGTATTCATTCACTGCCAACTAAAAAGAAAAACAAGCTTTTAGAATATCTGAAGGTTTTAGAATGAAAATAGTGAAAAGACATACAATTTATATACTTTTTTAATATAAAAATTCAGCTTCTTATAATTTAGCTTTAAGAAAGTGAGACAAAAGAAGAGAGAGAGAGGCATACAGGGAGAGAAGGAGAGAGGTAGAAAGAGTGAAAGAGGCAGATTCAGAGCATTATTTTTAAAAGAGAGGATCTGAAAGCCCAATAATAGAAGATTGGCAAAATCGAGTACTGAACATTTGAAAAATGGAGTACTCGAGGGTTTTAAAAAATAGTGTTATAGAGGACTATTTAGCCACTGAAGAAAACAGTAATATTAAACACATGGAAAAGCAGGCTGTTGTGGTATGGTATATGATCTCATTTCTAAAAACAACTATTTATTTATGCACTGCAAAAGCGATGGACATCCATCGAAATGCTTTTAACGTTTAATATTACCATGCAAACATTTCTTTTAAAAATGTTTAAAACCATTACATCATTAAAAGTTATTTTTTAAACATCATATTTCATGGTACTAGAATATCCCATGGAAAATGAATGTATAATGTATTTGTCCATTATCATCCTGTTGAACACATTGGTTACTTTCAGTTCTTTGTTATTATTATACAACGCTCTATAATATACATCTTTGTGCCTCTCCTATGTCTTCAACCATTGAAAGCAACTAATTCTGGAATAGTAAAATCCTTTTATGTCATGAAATCAATGCCTGTTCTTAATTATATTCTTTTAAACATTTATCTAATGCTATTTAACACTACTATGAGAATGTAGTTTGCAATATAATTTATTTTAATTGTAACAAAATTGTAGTATTTATTTTTAAATTATATACTTTAGATTTACAAAATATAATAAGTATATAATTATCTGCATTTGTCTTATAACTCCTGTTATGAAAAGCTTTAAATAAATTCAGTTAGATCTTTTCTCCCCACAGAACTTGTAAGTTTCTTGACGATAAAATCAATTATATTTCTTTGGGATCACAGGGTCCTGACATTTTCTATCATAGCCCTTGGCCTGGTCCTCCACTTAGTGAATATTCTAAGTTGTCGTTTGACAAAATAATGTGTTCTGAGATGTTAGGAATATAAGAACACAAGACAATCTTCTAACTCTTCCCAAGCAAGATACACACAGTATTATTTCCTGTATTTAAATGAAGTAATCCCCAGAATATCCAACGTATTATTTAAACTAAAGCACAATCATACATTCCAACACTAATGTTGATTATTCTTTCAGTTATTATTGTTTACAAAGTGCCCTTCACAAACATGAATTGTATTTTTAATGTGATCATAGCCATGTAAAAACATTTTTAAAAAAATCCTATACTTAGAAAAAAATGCACCAAAATGAGACTAATAATTATCTTCTGGAGGGGCGGAAATATGGAAAATACTCGTTCTCTCACCTTTTTATCTTATAAACTTTCCAAATTTTATATAATGTGTATGTATTTTTTATGTAGGAAAATATTATAACATTTATCTTTTAAAAAGTCAACAGGGCAAAAAATACGGAAACATTATTGCACTAGCTTCCTTGACCTTCCATCCTTCAAATATTGTTCTTATTTCTTTTCTTACTGAAGCTCCTGGAGTAAATTCAAATAAAGGATTAGGAATGGACTGGCCCTTCAGAATTACTTTTAGATCTCCCTTTATTTCAAACTAGAATTATTTCTTTCTCACCAAATTGGCAACAATAACAACTAGAATTGCAGCAATATTTTTGTTAAAAATTGGCTGTCCAGCAGCCCAATATTAAATTTTAGTTATTTATTACTCCCTTTACAGTATGACCCTAAATTCACCTATAAAATAAGGAACAAAAGAAATAGGATTTTAGGAAGCAGGAAATAAAATACTACTTTGAAGTAGTATTTTAAATAGACGTCGGGATATTTGTTTTAGTTAGATATTACGAATTGCTTCTGCAAGGAAGGCATGAATTAGCAATTTTCATTCATTCAATTATCATGAGAAATCTTACAAAACTAATTGTAAGTCACTTTAATGTATATATGACACCACCTCACAGGCTGTAATGATGGAGACTGTCATAGATGGGCTGCCAGGTTGTTATGGCTACAAATAACATCAATAACTGGTAGGTGTGTTAGGTATGATTCTACAAACTTCTAGGGTCAAGATACAGTAAAGTAGAGAGATGCCCCTTGGTGAGTATTTGCACTTCCAAGGTTGTCAGCTGACTAATTAGAAAACATTTTGAGGTATTAAAAGCATGAGTTTTGAGTCAAATATGATCTGGTTTGGAGTTGCGCCATTATGTATTCCTAAACTGTCCAAGACTCACTTTTCTAGCATGTGAACTGTGGAAAAATAATAGATATTTGATAGTGTTGTTGCAACAATTTAACAAGGTAATAATTTGAAAGACAATGGAGTGCAGAAAGAGTTCAATAAATGGAAGACAATATCATTTATTCTACCCATTGTCAGCATTACCAGGTGGAAAATTCTGCCTCAGACATAACCAGATTAACAATATGTAAACTTCACATCAAAGTCAAAAGGGGATTGGACCTTATTAAAGATAGATATCCCAGAGTGCACAGTACCACTGGTGAATTTTAGGGTGTGCTACATATAATAGAATCCTTGAAATTGCATGAGATTGTTTGCTTTCTGGTGTGCTTCCTGATAGATAATAACCTGTCACCATTTACCTGCCAATGCTAAGCAAAAGCTTACCCATTTATGCTCTATTAATTACTTGTCCCCTCATCCATTATTTGAGCTTGTCTTCTGTTAGGCAGTAAAATAACTGAATAGATAGCTGTGACTAATTTTGTGTTTGGTACAGCATATAGCATATCCTTTGCATGTGATAGATGTTTAAAAAATAATGTTTAACTGATATTTCTCATCAATCATTCATTCATTCATTTAGTCATGCAACAAGTAATTATTGAGTGCTTACAATGTTCCAGGCACTATTTTGTTAAAGGGGACACTATGGCGAGTGAGAAACATAAGGTCCTTGTTCTCATAGGTTGATATTCTAGTGGGGGGAGGCAGCAATTCAAAAAAACCCATAATCAGACAATTTTAGACAGTGAAAAGAGTTCTAAAGATACTATACAGTAGCAAAATGATAGAGAATGTCAGGGTGCTGAGAATATGGAAGTCAGTGGTCATTTTCATAGGCAAACAAGAACGTGGCTTTCTAAGGCAACATTAGAATGAAAAGAAGAGGGTACAAGATGAGGCAGAAAAGGTAGGCATGGGCTAGATCACTTAGGGCTCTGGAAACCCTGGTGTAAGATCTGAATCTTTTTTTGGTTTTAACAGGATACCACTGGAGGTTTTTTAAGCAAGAAAATGACATGATTTGATTTACACTTCAGAGATAGCACCATAATAGGGAGGGAGGGAAAAGCCACTGGCTTTGATTGTGGTGAATAGATACCAAATGAGGATGAATGGAGGCAGAGAGGCTGGTCTGGAGGAAGTAATTGCAACACTCCTGGAAAGAGATGGATGCTAAATTTGTGGTGAAGGTGGAGTGATGTGGTGGGAGATAATGGGATTTCCTGATGAATTGGATAGGGGAAGGTTGATGGAAAGAGAGAAATAATGTTTGATTTCTAGAGTGTTGGCTTTAGTCATTGAGGAAATGGTGGTGCTTTTTACTGAGTTGGGGATCACTGGAAGAGCAGCAGGTATGTAGCGAGAAATCATGAAAGCACAGAATCTGGAATAGAAGCTGATTCTGAATAAGGTGCTTTGTTTACATGGAAAATAATCTGATATTTCAAAAACCTCTGATGTTTTTTGTAATATTGGATTCTAGCGACAATTTTTTTACCTTACCACATTGTCCTAAACTTAACCAAGAAAATGTATTTTTACCCAAATAATTTTTAGAGAATTAAGAAGCTGCTCTCCTGCATTTGCCAATTTCTTCTTGTTTCTTCCTGTGCAGATCTGCAAAGCAGCTTGCCACTCTCTTTGTGAACTTGTGTGTCACCGCAGAGACCCATGAGGTCTCTGCTCTCTGGTTCCTGTGGTATGTGAAGCAGTGTGGAGGCACAACCAGAATCATCTCGACAACCAATGGAGGACAGGTACCCATCCATTCCCCCACCATCCCAACGGAAAAACACTGCTACTAAAATGAAAGATCAGCACCCTCCTTCAATTATGAACTGCTGAAGTGGGAAGCAAACTTGTGGCTTTTAGAGCATTACCATGGCAGCTTAAAGTGGTTCTTGTAAGGCACAATCTGTTGTCAGGTACCCACTGTGAGAACCCAGTGTACAATGTAATTGTAAAACTAGGCTTATCTTTCTTTATGCACTGTTGCCATTTTCCATGTAGATATACATTCAATTATTATTTGGCAAGTTTACAGGAGACCATCTGAAGTAAGCTTAGCTTGAGCACTTCTTGGAGGGTTTCTAAAGGAAAGTCGGAAATGCATTTTCAATTTAAAACACACTATGCATGGAATTCATTCATTCAATGCCCATTTCTTGAACCCAGGCACTATATAATGCACTGTGATAGGCACAGTAGGAACAGATTAGAGTTCTTAGATAATCTACTTGGTTGTCATGTTCCTTTCTTCTCTCTCTCCCTCTTTCTCTTCTTTCTCTTCTCCTCCTCCCCCTCCTCTTACTCCTCCTCCTTTTTTCCTTCTTCTTCTCCTTCTTCTCCGACCTTAACTGAACTGAAATTGCAGAGGTGGCAGTCAGGTCAACTGTGTGCATAGCCAGGTAGAACATTTGGAAGTTTTAGCAAGGCTCAGAGCAAGTGCGTACAGTGAGGTGAAATAACTTCAGTGACTACAGAGGCAGCAGGCACCTGACCCAGGATAAGATAGGCAGCCGACCACAGGGAGTAGGCTGGCCTGGGGGAAGGGGACATGGTGGGAGGCAGGGAAGTTCTGCACTTGAGCCACAAAGCAAGGAGGCTTAGACCTGTGCAGGCACACTAGGGCAGAGCTTTAGATCTACCTTCACCAGGACAAGCTCCCAACAAAAGACTGCAGATAGGACAGACAGCAGGGACGGTGACCAGAAAGGTGGAACACAAGGGTCACTCTGAAGATGTCCAGCTAAGATTGGAGCCTAGGAATCTACAAGAGCATAGCTTATAAAGTAACTTAGAAATCCTGTAATTTTGTCCAAAGACAGCAATTCCTAGTTAGAAAACAATGGTGACAGACACTAGTCACAGCAGCAAAATGAAATGTTTATACATCTCAGAGTAAAGATATGTGAGGACAATTAGCAATTTAGAAGTTTATGCCCATTCCTGCATTTCCTATCCACCTCCTTTTCTCTTTCCAGGAGAGGAAATTTGTGGGCGGATCTGGTCAAGTGACTGAGCGGATAATGGACCTCCTTGGGGACCGAGTGAAGCTGGAGAGGCCTGTGATCTACATTGACCAGACAGGAGAATATGTCTTTGTGGAGACCCTAAAGCATGAGATATATGAGGTACCTGTGATATCGTGAAATATATATTTGATCTTCATCCCAGTTTCCTGGCATACAACTTTAAAAATTCTTAGAATCTCCAAAGTGATGTCCTTTGATGCCAATGATTGATGGCTGGCAGCCCCTAGGTAGCTTCAGGATGGGGTTGGTCACAGGAAAAACCATGGCAGGATTAGAGGGTTGGGACTTTCAGTCCCACCCCCAGCCTCCAGCAAGGAGATGAAACAAGGGGCTAAAGGTTGAATCAATCACCAGTGGTCAATGATTGAATCAATCATGCCTACATAATGAAGCCTCCATAGAAACCCAAAAGGACAGAGTTCTGGGAGCTTCTGGATATCTGCATAACTGGAGGTTCCTTGAGAATGCTATGCCTGGGGAGGGCATGGACATTCCATGCCCCTTCTCACATCCCTTGTCCTATGTACCTCTTCATCTGTATCTTTTGTAATATATATATTTTTAATAATAAAACAGTAAACATGTTTCCCTGAGTTCTGTGAGCCACTGTAGCAAATTAATCAAACTCAAAGAAGGGGTGTAGGAACATCAGCTTGAAGCAGATTGATCAGAAGGTCTGGAAGCTATGCTTGTGACTGACATCTGAAGGTGGGTGACTGTCTTGGAGACTGAGCCCTCAACATGTAGGATCAGAAGCTGTCTCCAGGTAGATACTGTCAGAATTGAATTGCATTCAGAGGACACACAGCTGGCGTCTGCTGTAGAATTGCTTTCTGGCTTCCTGTGTGGGGAAAATCCACCCCACATTTGGTCACAGAAGTCTTCTGTGGTGGTCATTGTTGACTGAGAGAATGGAAAAAGCACTTTGGTATGATTTTTTTTCCACTCAGAGTAACCAAGACACTTAAACAAGTGGGAAGAGGCCACAGGCTCATAGATAATCAAAGTTCAAATGAAGTCAAGAATACTTCATACTTCGCAGTCTTTTTTCCAAAAGGGAAAAAGCTACTTCTAACTGAAAAAAAGGAAAAGAGAACCAGAACATTTGGGGTGGGGGAAGCTTTATAAAAGCATATAAAGGTATTCTAATGTAGATGACGGGGTGATGGATGCAGCCAACCACCATGGCACATGTATACCTACGTAACAAACCTGCATGTTCTGCACATGTACCCCAGAACTTAAAGTACAATAAAAAAAATAAAGATATTATCAATCCTCTGTATTTTGCTTTTATGTAATTAGAAAAACACAGAAAGTATTTATTTCATAAATATCAAGCACCTCCTATGTGCCTGACATTATTCTAGGAGTCAGGAACACAACCGTGAACAAAGCAGATACAATTCTCCACCCACATACAATTCTTGTTCTAGTGAAGGAGAAAGACCATTATGAAACATATAATTAAAATATAAAGTATGTCAGATAGTGATAATTAGTGTGGAAAAAATCAAGCAGGGAAGTGGGGAGAGGGCATACCAGAAAGTGGGGTGGGAGAATTGGTTATGCAAGTTTAAATAAAGTTATCAGGGGAGGCCTCACTGAGGTGGTATCTGATAGAGAATTGGAGAAGGCGAGGGATTGAGCCATGTGGCTCCTTGGGAGAAAATGGAACAGCCAGTGCCAAGGCCCTGAAGTGGGAGCAAGCCTGATATGACCAAGGAACAGCAAGGTGATCAAAATGGCAGAAGTAAGAAGAGTAAGGGCAAAAGTAACAGGTGGTGAGATCAGTGATGTAACAGGTCCATTTCATGTGTGGCCCTGGTGATGATGGTGAGAACCTTGACTGACTCTAAGCACAATGGGAAGTCGTTGGAGGTTTTGTACTAAAGAAAAATAAGGGCTACTTTAGGTTTCAACAAAATCCTTCTCACTTCTGCAAGAGACTGAAAAAAGAAAAGGGTAGATAGAATGAGAATCATGGGGAAAAAACAAAAGCAACAGGGCAACAATGTTTAGCCACGTCGCTTTTCTTTCAGGCTAAATATGTCGTTATTGCTGTTCCTCCTGCTCTGAACATGAAGATTCACTTCAATCCCCCTCTGCCAATGATGAGAAACCAGATGATCACTCGTGTGCCTTTGGGTTCAGTCATCAAGTGTATAGTGTATTATAAAGAGCCTTTCTGGAGGAAAAAGAGTGAGTACTTTCCTTACATAAAAATCTTTAGAAGAAAGTCCAAGAAACTTGTTGCTAAGATGTGCATTTTAAAAAAAATGTCAATTTTTATTTTAGATTCAGGGGTATATGGATATGTTGCGTGGTGCTGAGCTTTGGGGTATGAATGACCCTATCACTCAGGTAGTGAACATAGTATCCAATAGGTGGGTTTTCAACTCTTGCCCCACTCCTTACCTCCCCCTCTAGTAGTCCTCAGTGTCTATTATTCCCATCTTTATATCCATATTTACCCCATGCTTAGCTCCCACTTATAAGTGGGAACATGCAGTATTTGGTTTTCTGTTTCTGCATTGATTCGCTTAGGATAATGGCCTCCAGCTGCTTCCATGTTGCTGCAAAGGACATGATTTAGTTCTTATTTATGGCTACAGAGTATTCCGTGGTATATACATACAACGTTTTCTTTTCTTTTTTTTTTTTAATACGGAGTCTCACTTTGTTGCTCAGGCTGGAGTGCAGTGGCGCGATCTCGGCTCACTGCAACCTCCACCTCCCAGGTACAAGCGATTCTCCTGCCTCAGCCTCCAGAGTAGCTGGGACTACAAGCATGTGCCACCACGCCTGGCTAATTATTTTTGTATTTTTAGTAGAGACGGGGTTTCACTATGTTGGCCAGAATTGTCTCCATCTCTTGACCTTGTGATCCGCCCGCCTCAGCCTCCCAAAGTGTTGGGATTACAGGCGTGAGCCACCACGCCCGGCCCACATTTTCTTTATCTAATCCACCGTGGATGGGCACCTACATTGATTCCACATGTTTGCTATTGTGAATAGTGCTGTGATGAACATATGACTGCATTTGCCTTTTTCGGAGAACAATTTATTATTTTCCTTTGGGTATATACCTAGTAATGAGATTGTTGGGTCGCATGATAGTTCTATTTTTAGTTCTTTGCAAAAACTCCAAACTTCTTTCCATAGTGGCTGAACTAATTTACATTCTCACCAACAGTGCCTAAGTACTCCTTTTTCTCCTACATCTCTTCTTTTTTGACTTTTTAATAATAGCCATTCTGACTGGTGTGAGATGGTATCTCATCATGGTTTTGATTGGCATTTATCTGATGATTAGTGATATAGAGCTCTTTTTCATATGCTTTTTGGCCACTTGTATGTCTTCTTTTGAGAAGTGTCTGTTCAGGCATTTTGGGATTATTTGGTTTTTGCCTATAGAATTAAGTTCCTTTTAGATTCTGGATATTAGACCTTTGTCAGATGCATAGTTTGCAAATATTTTCTCCCATGTTGTAGACAGTGTGTTTACTTTCTTGATAGTTTCTTTTGCCGTGTAGAGCTCTTTAGTTTAATTAGATCCCATTTGGCAATTTTTGTGTTTGTTGAGATTGCTTTTGAGGACTTAAAGGCATGTATTTGCATGTAACTGTTTTGTTAGAATGCTGGACATAAAATGTTAATCCAAGTTCTAGTCACAATTCTTTCAAATAAAATGTATTGGCACAAACTCATGGAATTAACTTCCCTTAGAATATAACCAATTCTTTGTAAATCAATAAAAAGTTTATTTAATCCTCCCACAAAATCTTGTGAAAAGAGGTGAGTAACCTTTTCTAATTCAGTGTTTTGAAGTATAGGTTTATAAAGCCATTCACAAAGGTTGGGATTCTGAAAAGTTCTTGGCTTTCTCTCACTAGTGTCGATTCTACCATATTAAATTAAATTCATTTATTCATTTGCACATATTCAACAAGTGTACTACTCAACTGGGTAGAACATTGCAGGGATGCTCACTAAAGTGCTAGATTCTACAATGATGGGAATGTTCTAGAGCTGCTTTAATATACTAGTCACTAGCCACATGTGGGTACTGAACACTTGAAATAAGGCTAGTGAGACTTAGGAATTAGAATTTAAATTTTTATTTAATTTTAATTGCTTTAAATGTAAATGCAAATAGCTACATACAGACAGCGCAATGCTAGAGTCTTGTCATATTTGCTCTTGTAGCATCCACTTTTCTTCCAAGTGGAGACCGTGTAAGAAGAGTCAGTACCTAGGACTGAGGGTGAACCGCAGGATGTACTTCAAGGAGGAGCAAAACTGCAGAAAGAAGTTTAGAGGCAAATGGGGAAAATGCCACAATTTTGCTTTAGGGTGCTTCTTCCTGTATGCTGCTCTTTTTCAGCTGCATCACAGGCTCCTCATTCTCCACCTTGCAGATACTCACATTTAGGACTGCTATTGGATTGGTGCAACAGTTGAGCAAGTAATCTACTCTTTGCAAAGTCCAGTGCAGTGACCCATCACAAAGAGTCCTGTCATTTTAGTCTTTGAATCTAACGGTAGTAACACACTGGTGCTGAGTTACTTCCTCTTGTGGCCCAGGTCACCCATTTTAAATGGCTGGCTGGTAGCAAGTAAATAAGGTTTAGGACCAGGAATACAGTCTTCTCTTAATGAGTGTGACTGCCTTTATTTATGGAGAGAAACTATAACTTTCTATTCATGCCTGCAAATCTTTATCTTAGGCCTGCTATGTGCCGGGCAAGTTATTAAGCATCAGTATCAAAAAGAAAACCCAGGTTCTCTACCCTCAGGATCTGACTTGGTCCTTGTTGGTAATGAGCCTTGAGTAAGACTTTTAAAAATGATTGTGAGCAGGGCAAAGTGGTGCACACCTGTAGTACCAGCAGTCAGGAGGCTGAGACTGGAGGATTGCTCGAGCCCAGGAGGTGGAGGATGCAGTGAATGGGCTATGATTGTACCACTGTACTTCAGCCGGGGCAACAGTGAGACTCCATCTCTATATCAAAAAAATAAAATAAAAGATTGTAGACATGAGATAGCCTCACCAAAGCATTTGAGATTTCTTTTGAGTAACAACTTTAATGTAGTTCTTCAACTGATCACCTGTTGTATGCCAGTCACAGTGCTAGGCCTTGAGAATTCAAAGGCACTTTTCCTTGCCCAGAAAATCCAGACTCAGGAGGAAGACAGTCATGCAAACTGGTAATTGCACAACAATGTATTGAGTTCTAGGCTATTATCGAAACACCAAGTAGGGCTCCAGACTCACATCCAATATGATTCCTGTTACATTGATAAGTGATTCAATGACACTTACTTGAAAACCTCTGTAATGAAATCTGAAGAAGTTCACTCTTATAACAGGATCTTTGCTTTGCATCAGACTATCAATGTCACTGCCAAAGACGCTGTAATTAACTAGTAACATACAAGTTCAGTCAATATGATGTACCAAGATAGAAGGGTATGAATTATGCAGCCACAACAATCCAGCACAATGACTAGCACATATCAGGCACGTAGTCAGCAATCACTAAAGGGTTTTGTTTTTTGTTGCTTTGTTTTGTTTTACAGTGTGGCTTGGGTTATTAAAGAGAAAGTAACATTTTGTATTTTGATACAGACAGCTGTAGCCAACTCTTAATTGCTTCTCCCCTCCACACCCCCTACCCAATCCCAGCGTCATGCTAAACCCTGCTTTTATTTTTAATTGTAGATATTTAAGGTGTACGTCATAATGTTTTGACACACATGTACGTAGTGAAATCATTTGTGGTCAAACAAATTAACACATCCATTTCCTCACATGGTTACCTCCTGTGTGTGGTTAAGAGCACCTGATGGCTTTTAGATTGATTATCCTAGGAAATGCTTCCCAGTCTCTTGGTGTGTAACATCTTTGTGAATTTGCAAGGACGGGTCTCCTTTTCTTTGTTGGCCTTCCACCGAGACATCCTAAGTCTAACCACCCACACTGTCAGCACCCCACCCTACATGGGATGCATCAGCCCTTGATTCTAGCCCACTTCTGTGGAAAGGGTAGGCTGTTAGCAATGCATTGAATTCTTGTGGTCTCCTTGCTTTTGTTCATCTATGAACCATTTCTATTTTCCCTTAAATATTTACATCTAATTTATAACAATTTATGTTTTCAATGACAGGAGCAGTACCTGTTTTTCTAAATTACAGAAGTAAATCTAATGATCATAAAACTTTCAAAAAATAAAAGTGTGTGAAAAATGTTTCTCTTCTGTTGTTCCTCCCCCTGTAAAGCCACGGTTAAAAATTTAGATTGTTTATCCTTAAAGATCTGCTGTTTGCATAGGTAATACAAGTTGAACATCCCCAATCTGAAAACTCAAAATTCAAAATGCTCCAAATTCTGAAACTTTTGAAGCACCAACATGATGCCTCAAGTTGAAAATTCCGTACTTGAGCTCATGTGACAGGTCACAGTCAGAACTTTGTTTCATGCACAAAATTACTAAAATATTGTATAAAATTACCATCAGATGATGTGTATAAGTTGTATTTGAAACATAAATGAATCCGGTGTTTAGGCTTGGGTCTCACCCCCAAATATCATTGTGTATATTCAAGAATTTTAAAATCTGAAAAGAGCCAAAATTTGAAACACTTCTCGTCTCAAGCATGTCAGATAAGGGATACAAATACTCAACCTGTACTTTAAATACATGTGTGTGAGCATCCCTATATATATGTAGAGAGAACTATATATACTGGAAATACATGTTGAATAATATAATAAACATTTTATACAAATGTAACTTTAATTTTAAATAAATACATTAATATATTTTTCCAAAAACATATTTTTTTAAAAAACGTCATACATCATACATCTCATATTGAAATTTGCTTTTTCCTGTGAACAATTTGCCATGGACATCTCTCCATAGCAGTACATTTAAATTTACCCCCTTTCAACAACTGAATAAACAGTATCTCATTGTGTGCCTTATCAGAGTTTACCCAAGACATTTGCTGTTGATAGTCATTTTTCTTGTTTCCAACCTTTTGCTATTATACACTATGCTGCAATAAACAGCATCCTCCACATAGCTCTACAGATTTGTATAGGAGCATTTCTTTTTGATAAATGTTGTAGAATGTCAAGTCAATTGATGTGGGTAGACCTGTGAAATTTTTGTTAGGGTTTCTGTCCTCTCACACCCTTGCCACTTGATATAAGTTCCATATTTGTCTTCTCTACATACCATGTTAAAATTTGATCCACAGTGTTGGAGATGGGGCCTAAAGGCACGTGTTTGGGTTACGTGGGCAGATACCTCATGAACATCTTGGTGCCATCCTCCTCCCTGAGTAGTAAGTGAGTTCTTGTTCTGTCAGTTCCCATGAGAGCTGGTTGTTGAAAAGAGCCTGGCACTTCCCTTCCCTCTCTCTTGCCTCCTGTCTCACCAAGTGATCTGCACACACCAGCTTCGCTTCACCTCCAGACATGAGTGGAAGCTTCCTGAGGCCTTCAGGAGAAGCAGATGCTGGTGCCATGTTTCTTGTACAGCCTATAGAAACATGAGCCAAATAAACCTCTTTCTTTTATATATTACCTAGCCTCAGGTATCCCTTTATAGCAACACCAGCAGAATAAGACACCAGCTAATAATATTTAAAAAATTTTTTCAATCAGGTAGGTAGGAGAAATTACCTCATTTTTCTATAATTTGTAATTTTTATCATTAACAGTGTCATTTTGTAAATTATCTTTGCTCATTAAAGTTGTTTTCTGTATATGTTGCAGATATTTTCTCCCAGTGAATCAGTTTTTAACAATTTGTTGTATGATGGTTTTCCCCTACTAAATTCTCATATACACATGGATTCTTTCTGTTCCACTGATCTTTGTCACTGGGTTCTCAACATTTCTTTGAAGCTCTACTCATTTAAAAATGTAGACACAAACTACCATTATAGGTATTCCTAAATTATACACAAGTACCTCTGAAAAATTGTATCATTGTAACTATAAAACATATGAAAAGTAGACTTTTTAAAAAGCCTAAATTGAAAAACAAGAATTTCTAGTATTTTCTTCCACTAGCTAGATGTGCAATCTAGGTGTACACCCCGACTTTGGAGAGCAGAGGTTTATATCATCTAATCCTATTGTAGCATTGTATTGTTTTAATATCTGTAGCTTTATAATATGTTTATAATATGTTATAATGTGTCAGTTGGACATTCTCTTATTATTACTTTTCCTTTAATTTTGTCGTTAGTAAACTTCTTCAGTTATTCATCCAGATGAATGTTATTATCATCTCGTCAAAGCTCTTGCCTCCACACCCCTACATTACAAAAGCTTCTATTGAATTATTTTATTCTAAACATGCCTCTTTGTCACCTCCCAGAGCTACAATGGCTTCTTTTCTCTCTGAGAATGTTACTTAGCACTTTGGGGTAAATTTCTTCTACTACCTGAATTGTAGGGACCCAATAATCCCGCCCCATCCCAATGATAGTTTTTCTGGTTTGTTTGTTGTGAATTTGTTTCTGCTTTTGTCTTTGCCTTTATTCTTTAAGAACTTTAAGTGCTTGGATGTCCTTGAATATCTCCTGTCTTTTTCTAAGAGTAAGGCCCTACAAAGCTGATGAGATGTTTTGTGTGCATGGGTGCGGCTCCTGAGCTTTCTATCTGCAAATGGCAGAAATCCCTTCCATGCTGCATAGCTTGTCCTGGCATGAACATGACTTTTCTCTCCGTCACTTGTTCCTCCACCTCCACTAAGCGCACCCACTTGACTCAGATGCCAGATTCACTCTGAGAAGGAAGTGTTCAAGGACCCCCTCCTTTGAGAAAGCAGTACCTCCACCTCGGCCAGCCTGGCGTCCTATGCTAGTCCTCTCCAGCTGATCCCTACATGATCAGTATGATCATGCTCTTTGATCAGATCTTGTCCTATTTGTCTCCTCTCTCTCTTGCCTTCTTATAACAGGGGATTCCTAAGATGTTGTATTTTTAAATCTTGAGTTCTTAGACTAAACATTTCTTTTTCACATACTTCAGTCTTTCTCTACATCTTTTCCTGTCCCAGCACACCTGAAGGGCATTCAAGCATCCCTCAAGCCAGTGACTGGTTGGAACACTGATTCTAACAGGTGCACAGTGGGGAGGGACGCAGGAGGAGAGAAAGAGACAAGTTCCCTTTAAAAGGCTTACTGCTGTGTCTGCTCACACACATGTATGCACACATGTTGGGAAGGTCCTTTCACTGCTCCTTCTTCCTTATTTTGAAATCTTCTTATTAGGTTTTCTATACAACATTTGCCGCTGAGTCTTCCACAACAATTTTGTTCAAACAACCTCAATTTTGTAAGTGAATGATGGAGCAGGAGGAGTGGTACGCTGCAGTAACATATTGTTAGAACATTTCAGACTTTGCCCTGACATTTGCCCCAATGCCCTGTCAGTCTTTTGAAATTGCATATACAGGCACACCTCCTTTTATTGAACTTCAGTTTATTGCACTTTAGAGATAATTGCACTTTTTGCAAATTGAAGGTTTGTGGCAACCCTGCATTGAGCAAGTTTATCGGCATCATTTTTCCAACAATGTGTACTCACTTCATGTCTCTGTGTCACATTTTGGTAATTCTCATAATATTTCAAACTTTCATTATTATATTTGTCATGGTGATCTGTGATCAATGCCCTTTGATATTACTATTGTAATTGTTTTGGAGTGCCATAAATGGCAGCCATATAAGATGGCAAACTTAATCCACAAATGCTGTGTGTATTCTGACTGCTCAATCAACCAACTGTTCCTGCAGATATCCCCCATCTTCTTGGCTATCCCTATTCCCTGAGACACAACAGTAATGAAATAAGGCCAATGAGTGACCCTACAGTGGTCTCCCCAGTGTTCAAGTGAAAGGAAGTGTTGCACATCTCTTGCTTTAAATCAAAAGCTAGAAATGATCAAGCTTAGTGAGGAAGGCATATCGAAAGCTGAGATAGGCTGAAAGCTAGGCCTCTTGTGCCAAATATCCAAGTTGTTAATGAAAAGGAAAAATTCTTGAAGGAAATTAAAAGTGCACTCCAGTGAACATATGAATGATAAGAAAGTAAAACAACCTTATTGATATATGGAGAAAGTCTGAATGGCCTGGATAGAACATCAAACCAGTCGCAGCATTCCTTTAAGCCAAAGCCCAGATCTAGAGCAAAGCCCCAACTCTCTTCAACTGAAGTTGAAACAGGTGATGAAGCTGCAGAAGAAAAGTTTGAAGCTAACAGAGTTTGGTTTATGAAGTTTAGGGAAAGAAGCCGTCTCCCCATAACATAAAAGTGCAAGGTTAAGCAGCAAGGGCTAATGAAGAAGCTGCAGTAAGTTATCCAGAAGTTCTACATAAGAATATCGACAAAGGTGGCTACGTTAAACAACAGAGTTTTGTTTGTTTGTTTGTTTTTGAGATGGAGTCTCGCTCTGTCACCCAGGCTGGAGTGCAGTGGCATGATCTCGGCTCACTGAAACCTCTGCCTCCAGGTTTCAAGCAATTCTTCTGCCTCAGCCTCCCAAATAGCTGAGGTTACAGTCATGTGCCACCACGCCCAGCTAATATTTGCATTTTTAGTAGAGATGGGATTTCACCAAGTTGGCCAGGCTGATCTTGAACCCCCGACCTCAAGTGATCCTCCCACCTCAGCCTCCCAAAGTGCTAGGATTACAGGCATGAGCCACCACACCCAACTGTAAACTCACTGAAGGCTCAGATGGTTGTTAGCTTTTTTAGTAGTAAAGCATGTTTAAATTAAGGTATGTACATATTTTAGACATAAGTCTATTGCACACTTAATAGACTACAGTATAGTGTACATATAACTTTTATATGCACTGGGAAACCACCAATTTGTGTGCACAATTTACTTTATTCACTTTATTGCTGTGATCTGAAATGAAACCCACGTTATCTTTGAGGTGTGACTGTATTTTGTTCAGGAGGGAAATGAGAGAGACACTCTTATCCAGGATGAGCTGAAATTGTTTCTCAAGTTGTTCTTGATGGGGAAAGAGTCTTTGGACGTCATGTTTGAAACGAGGGTTTGGGACTCTAATGAATTTTAATTATACATGTCCTCTTTGCTCTGCCTCCAGAAAATAAAGAACTACTTAGAATAAGTGACTTTCATAAAATGTCAATGTTCAGTCTCTTCTGTTTTACAGTAATGAACTGGTATTTCCTCTATAGATCTTTGGATTTATTCTGATTTCTTATGAAAGAGAAAATGGGGAACCCAAGTATTAACTGCAAGGAAAACCAGATTTCATTAAATGGTGACTTGGATGAATTTCTAATATCATACGCTTTATTCTTTGCAGAGAAGGACTTATGGTTTGATTTTTTTTCAAAAAATGCTGGCTACTTAACCCTCCTTTGACATCAGTTTGGTTTGCCTTCATATGTTTGGGGTATAATATGCTATATTTGGCCTTTGGGCTTCTCAAGTTTAAAAACATGTGCTTCATTATAACTGCCCTGGGTAGTTTGATAGACTGATGGATATGCTCTTCCATTTTGCTGTTCTCTAAGATTACTGTGGAACCATGATTATTGATGGAGAGGAAGCTCCAGTTGCCTACACATTGGATGATACCAAACCTGATGGCAACTATGCTGCCATAATGGGGTAAGGTGCAATTATGGTGTTGTGGCTGCTATTCAGTGTTGACAAGGTAATCACATACTGTAAACAAATATCCTCCAAACTTTGATAAATGATTTTTTTAACCCAATGGCACTATTTTTCAAATTCAGCAGTATAAAAATTATTAGTGGTTCTTTTCTAAATAATGTCTTCCAATGAATAAATATTTAGATAGGATGCAAAATACCAATAACATTTTAAAATTTTTATGTTAATTTTCTATTAATATTTAGTGTTGGGGGTAGAGATATTTTGGTGACCCATCTTTTGTTGAAAGCATGATATAAAGACCTGACTTAGGTGTTTTACTAAGAGACTTCTTGTGGAGGCTGTGTGGGCATCCATGTTACTTAAGTGGGATGCTGAGATTTCTGAGTCCCATTAAATAGCCAAGATCAGCCTAGTCTTCAGCTTTCCAGGGAAGAACAGCACATGGGAAGGGAAGGCCAGGATGTCCTGACCCAGAGAGGTGGTGACCTGGAGCATCCAAAATTGAGATAGGCCCTAGGACATGTATGAGTTTATCTCAGAGAGACCCAACAGTCAGAACAGGGAGATCAAAGCCAATTATAAGTTGAAGGCAATCATGGGGCTAGAAATGGAGATGGAATCTAGAAGGTTGGGTGCTAGGTAGACACCATGGTGCAGACAAAACCAAAGAGCAAGGACTGGATGAAATTGAAAAGGCTCAGACATGGCCTTAAGTGGGCATTTGAGGCCCAAGGGTTATTCTTATTGACCACCAGCTGAGTGAGGGGAAGTGGGTCAGCCATAGTGTTATCCAAGCCAAAAATTATGGCCAGTCATCTATTTTTAGTCACTTGACTCCTTGAAGTTAGACAGTGCTCTTCAGTGTCAGAAATTTGACATGAAACTTTGAACATAAAATAAGCTAGTATATAGTTTGTTTCTTTTGGTTGACTTTTAACTGTGTAAACTGGGCATATGTATAGCTACAGAAATGAGGCTAGGATGAAAGCAACCACTAATTTCTCCCCTTTTTTCTTGTTTGTATGTTTTAGATTTATCCTGGCCCACAAAGCCAGAAAACTGGCACGTCTTACTAAAGAGGAAAGGTAACAAAAGAAGTGCTGCTTCTTTCTTTCCTTTCTTCCTTTCTCCCAACTCCGTCCGTCCCTCCCTTTTCTCCTTCTTTCCTTCTTTTCTACCTACTTGCCTGTCTTTCATTTTCACTTAACTTTGTAACTTACAGACTGCCTAATTATATGTGTATTACCAATGCTATGTGTTTGCTATGTTAATTATAAGGTTCTTGTGTAAAAGACATAGTGCTGATAACTTAAGAACGAAAGTATTCAAATTAACATTTGTTGAGTTTATTGTACGTAAGAAAACATGCTAGGGGTTATGGAGAATATGAAAATGGATATAACTCAGGGGCTGAAAATTTACTTGTGAAGAAGATAATCAGGTGGACAAATGACTGTGTTGTGGGGAAGTCTGCTGTACATACTACATCAATGATGCATAACAATTACGGAGTATAGGTACAGAGGGACTAGTTTCTCCAGAGGTGGCAATTTCTTCTTGCAATTAGTGTTCATCATTGCCAATTATTTATTCCTACACCATTGCTAATAACCTATTTACCAGGAAAGAGCTCCTGAATTATATTATGATGCGTGCTTTCCACTTCCATCAGGGTGCTCCTCCATGACCAATGTCACCTCTGCACATGGCCAGGGCTATAGTGGTCTGCCTGGGCCACTTACCTTAAAATGTCCCCACTAGAATATAAGATCATGAAGGTACGATGTTTTGTCTGATTGGCTCACTGCTGGGTTTCCAATGCCTGGAACAAATCTTTTCCCACTTTGTCTTTTGATCCTGTTTATGGCTTATTCATTTTATACTACAATAAAACTTTATATTTTTATGTAGTCAAATTTATCCATTTTAAAACCATGGTTTCTGAATGTGTATCATGTATAGAAAAGCCTTTCTCATTCCAAGATAATGTTTTAGAAGTCACTCGTTCTTCCATTAGTTTTATGGTCTCACCTATTACATGTAAATCTTTGATCCTTCTGAAATATATTTTGGTGTAAAAAAGTAATGAAGCATCCAACTGTTTCTTTCATGGGCAGCTATTTGTCCCAGTGCCATTTTACTTAAAAATCTGTCTTTTCCCTGTGGGTTTAAAATGTCCACCTTTATGAATTCTAAATTTGGTTCTACTTCTGTACTTAATTTTATTTCTTTGCTCTTTCTAGCCATTCCTCTGCTTGTACCAAGTTACTTCATTTGTATAAAAACAAAAAGACAGAAAGAGTGAGAAGGTAGAGAAGGAGGGAGAAAAACTTAGCCATTTTCATAGACATGTTTCATAAATATTTTGTTCATAAACAAAAGAGCTTCTGGATTTAAAATAATAAAACAATATCATAATTCAGGCAATACATCACTTTACTTTCTTAAAAGATTTATCAGCAATCCTGTGTGATTAATATTTGCAACCTCAAAGATTTAAGACATCTGAAATGGAACAAAATGTCTCGTTTTAAAACATTAAAATGAAATGTTGGAGTGGAATAAATGGCTCATGGAATCTTTTTTATGAGGGGATAAATGCCTCTTTCCCACTTTTTCTTTCCTTCCCTCCTTTCCTTTATTTTCACTTTTGTTTCTTTTTATTCACAGGTTGAAGAAACTTTGTGAACTCTATGCCAAAGTTCTGGGTTCCCCAGAAGCTCTGGAAGTAAGGCTGCTTCCCAACCCTATACTAAGGGAGAGAGACCTTTCTTTGTCCCAAAGGGGCTAGCAGAGATAGGTTGATGCATGTTGGGTCCTGAAGTTCATGTTTTTCCTGATGTATTTGCAGAGGCATCTACACAGGACTGGTCAATTTCCAAGTGGTTCCAGAAAGTGTGGGCCCTGGCTGTGCTGGTGGCAGGTCAGGGAACTTGCAACATGCTATAGTTTAGGTGGTGCTACATTGTCCCTGAATTCAGAGTTCTTCCTGGAAGAGGACATTGGGCCACTCTGCTTCCAGTTCTGTTAGGGGGGGTAAAAGAGGGGAGCATCTACTACCCATAGGGAGATCCTAGATTCTGGCAGCCAGGATGGGGATGAAAAGGGCTTTTTCCTCCCACTGGTGATCTTGTAAAAATGGCAGAGTCTCACTCATGTACATAACCTATACCCACCTCATCCCCCACTGTCTCACAGTTAAAAAATAAGATTACCTGCCCCCACTCCTGCATGGCTCCTTTTCTGCCTTGTTTTACCCTTGAACATGAGAGACGTAAAGGAGACAGGCTGTCTGTCTGTCTGCCAGTTGAGTTTTAAGACACCTATGGAAGTAGCCGGAGGAAACAGTGATCTTCAAATGAATCAAATAGAACTCTAAGGTGGCTAAAGGTGAGATGGGGGCAGGGGGCATTTGGTGACAGTCAGAGGGCCCAAAGTACTCATAACAAGTACCCGTAATCACCTCCCTCATCAATATTTAAAATGATGAATCGGTTCTCTCATGACATTCACCAGACTGCTAAGATTTTAATGTTTTGACATAGACTATGTCACCTTTTGATCGTGATTATTAAATCCAATTATCTGTGAAACATTTAAAGACAATGGAGACCAATGTATAAATGAGCAGTTAATGCGTGAGAAAAGTATAATGAGGAGGCTGAGAATATTTAACTTGTTAAGCCTCTTAAATCCAAATCTCTGTAGTATATACCATGATCTAGTTGAGCAGCTACATGGCTTAGTATTATTACTCTAACACTTACTTTGCTCAGCTTTGGAGTGGCTTGCTTCCTCCTTGTCAAGTTGTTGCGTCTTTTGAATTTGTCATTTTGTTCACTATTTTAAAGCAAAATTCTCCCCCTCCCTTCTCACCCCGCCACTGCAAATCTTCTGTACTTGATATAGGTGAAACACATGCTCTTGATGTTTCTTGGAATTCTTTCTCAGCAAATAAACTAAAACAATTAGGGAAACAATATTAATGAGGAATGTGCTTTGCTTGTTTTTTTTTTTTTTTTTTTTTGTTTAATATACCATTTTGGAATTTTAAATTTTTGCATAGGCTCCAGGCTAAAGGGTATTTTTTTAAGTTTAAAAAAAAAAAATAAGGCCGGGTAAATTTTGTAAAGCCTGT